>CAUHTR010002619.1:0-21261 GCA_959609185.1 Schmidtea polychroa | reverse complement strand
NTTTTTGATTTTTTATCAGCATGAAAATAAATGTAATATCATCTAAAAAGGAATATAAAAATATACAAAAATAAAAATATATAAAAAGTTTTACTGATATAACTATTGTAATTAAATATTTGTTTACAATTTTTATATAATTATTATATTAAATAATAAAAAAATTTGTTTTTAAAATTTAAATAAAATTTAAAGTTTTGCAAAAAGAATTTACAATAATATTTTTTCATGAAATTCAAACAGATGGCTGATGTTCTTCAAAATGCAATTATTTCGTATGAATTAATTTTATAATACAACGTTAATAAGAAAATGAATTTTTTTAGATGTTGAAAAAATATATAATCAAACAGAAAAATGAACATCACGACATAATTTTATCTTTAAATCGCAACAAATTAGTCAATTTATGATGAAAAGTAATGTGTGCTCTTATGCTTATGAGGAACTATGAAGCTCCAAAAGTTTGGGAACCACTACTGTAGACTATACGGGAAATAAGTGACTTTGGGTTGTGGTTCTGTAAATTATATAAAATTAAATATTGTTTTACAAGGTATGCAGAAATATCAAATCTTACAATTGAAATAAATTATCAAAACCAATAAAAAGTTGTTTTAATAATATAAAAATTTTAATTTATTCTACAAACAAAAGTATCGGAAATTTTTATTCAAACTATTTTCTTAAGTAGATCGAAGAGGACTATTTCATAGTTGAAAATTGTCATTATTTATTTATATTGAATAAACTTGAAACTTGCAGCAAAGACTTATCAGATCTTTCACTAATTATTTTTTAAAAAATAGATAGTGAATACAAAGACATTTCAAAAATCGGTTGTTAAAATATTGTAACTTGTAAATATCAGTTAACATTATATGTTACTTAAAATTTATCATAAAATTCATACTCAATAAATTAAATTAAACATCTTAAATTAGTTTATTAATTGTCATTAAAAAATTAAAAAAAACAAATTTTATATATTTCGATTAATGATAAATAAAGAATATCAGATCAAGATTTTACTGGTCATGTATATAATATTAATAATTGTATTTATTAAAAGACTTGACTGAATCAGTAATTATATCGATTTTTTTATATTCACGAATTTTCGACACTGCCTTTTTCAAGTGATTTTATAATATTCTTATAATATTAAAAATGTATCTATTTTCGAAGAAAACGAAAATATTAATATTTAACTTTTTTTATTTATTGTTATATTTATTGTAAATTTTTATAATTGTTTTAGTATGACTAGATTTATAAATTCTATTAATTAGTATTATTAATAATAAATACTATTAATTAATTAATTAGTTTAACAAATAGATATAAGATCTTACTTAATAAAAAGTTAAAAATTCCTGGTATATTCCTTAGGATTTCCGTAAATAGAAACGTTTCATTTCAAATTAAAGACTTTATCATTTTTTACTTCATGTTGTCGTTATTTTTTTGTTATAAAAAGTCTTACCCAAATGATGATGATGGTGATAAGAGGAAAGAAGAGAAGCAGTATTGTGAAGAAAATTAAACAATAAATTTAATAGTGATTATTTTTATCATTCATTTCAAGATTTTTTGTATATAATAACGATGTAACAACGATTGCCAATGATGAAAAAAATCCTACTTCTGTACCCGAATTTTTCAAGTGAATTTGATTGAAAAAGGAAAAGGCCAGTGCCAAAAATTAGTGAATATCACAAACATCGATATATTTACTGATTCATTGTCAAGCTTTTTAATAAATACAATGTCAATGGAAAAGAAATCAGTGGTGAAATTTGAAAGAAAAAATTATAAGAATAATATTTTAATAAACTTATTTACAGATGTTATTTTTTAAAATTCGGATTTTGTGGAATATATTTTATTATGAAATTTTTGAGCTGGCTTAGAATAAAATGATTATTGAATATAAAATAAATTAAATGATAATTGTTTTTATATTTTTAATATTTGAAATTCAGAGGCAATTAAAATGATTTCTTGTTTAAAAAATAATTTTTAAAACTATATCAAAAATATTTTTCAAAAGTCACGTTTTTGTTTGTAAATTTGATCTTGAAATTGTTTTATCTGATGCTTATAACGATGTAAAGAATATTCAGCTATATTTTTTTATTTGTAAATTTTTTTTGAAAATATTTCAATTACACAAATTAATTCTTTATAAATATAATGTGACATGTTTAAATCTATAATTGACAACCCCCTTTCTTCACTGACTGCAAACATTATAAATATTTGGTTGATAACATAAGTCTTGAATAAAAAAATATCTTGAGTAACTGTCAACTTTGTAAGGAATGAATAGGTTGTCGACTGTGGGGATCCCTCAAGCATGAAGTATTTGACGTTGAAAATTATCCCATTCTCAGAATTCATATTCCAAAAATCGCGAACTCTCTGATGCAGTTGCAACTAAGCAATGAATGATGTGACATAGATAATGACTGCAGGATTATGAAATGTTTCACAATCAACACATGGATAAATCAAAATTCTTTATGTGTTTCATTTACATACAAACCATATTTTCAGTATACACTACCTTTAATTAAAAATATTCCAGATTTTGCCTCCTCATCCTTTAGGTTGTTATTTTGGCGTGCTCATGTTGACTCATATTGGGAATGAAATTGTTAGGTCATAAGGAGTATTTTGTTAACTCTAGTTGTTATACACAGTTGTGGCTACATTTTAGCAAAGTTTCTTTAATTTAGCAATCCAATTTGTGATCTTGTGTAGGAAGAAATGGAGAAAACAAAACGAATATTTTTTGTATATCATTTATAAATCCAATCGTGTCGCACAAAATTAGTATATTCACTTTAAGAAGAGTGGATTCAAACTTAAAAATTAGAAATTCTCTGAATGACCTGTAACGACTGGATTACCCACGATAATGATTGTAGGGGATGAAAACACATATAACTCGGTAAGAAATATCGAATATCACGGTTTAAAGACACTTTCTAGCTAAAGGGTACGTCAATTATGAAGATTTGTGAGTGTCTTATAATTTTAATAAACGCCAGAATATAATCGAAGATAAAAAAAGAACCTTTAAAAGAACAGCGTTGTCTAAACAGAAATAAATTTGGTAAGCAAAATCCTCGAGCTTGACAGGTAAAGTGACAGTGTGTCCATTTTGAACACAGTCATTTAATTTTATTTCGGATATTCAGTAATACAATTAGAATACAATTACAAATGAAACTGATTAAGTTAGTTCCTATTTAAGGAATTTTCAAACTTAAGAAAATTGTCATAGGCGTCGAAGAAATGTTATTGATTAAAACAACACACAAGCATCAAGCAACAAGCATCAGTGAAAAGATATTCTAAGAAATATTATTAAAATCAAATCAAGTTCATTAGTTTAAGATCACAAAAAAAGATCACATTAGTAAGACTACAAACATCAAACGAAAACATAATTTCATCCATGCTTTGTCTATCATATTGTGTAATGAAGGAAACAAATTCAAAACTATCTTTACATTCAAATTCTGATTGTATTAATGGTTTCAATAATCCATCCAAAAATTTGGCTATTATATACTGGGCAATGTCAAAATAATATATTAATTTAATTATAATATTTTAAAAATAATTAAATGTTTTTATTAAATAAAAAATTTTTTTTATATAATTAATAAATTTGTTTAAAATGCTTAATTTGTATAGTTATTATATCCCACCTGATGATGACAGGAAAACTGTCGAAATATATCGTGAAAAGAATGTTTGGTTGGCGTTATCTTATAATTAATTAATGAATGATAAAATTTAATAAAAAATAATTAGTAATAAAATTTCTTAGATTTAATATATTCAAAAAAACAATTCCAATTAACAAAATAATTGAAATGAAACTGATTCAAATCAAGAAAGATGTGAAACCAATACAAATTTATCATAACCATACGAAATATTTCTTGCTAGATGAAATTTCATATCAATTCTCAAATGCAGTCAGATTGATGAAGTCACAAGATTCAAGCTTCATTTCTCATATAACAAAAGATGTTGCAGTAAATAAAGTGTTAAGGAAAATCAATAAGAATCTAATTTGCAATGAAAATCAACAAACGAATTTCCCGTTTTCAGGATGTCTTTGAAGAAATTCAATATAAAGATGGGGAAATCTGTTTTGTAAATATTTCAATACAAGAATATAAAATGGATAAGATATCATATCACCAATTTGGAGAGTAGATCGCGCTCGAAATTCTTAAAATCGATGACATAATCGCAATTAAAACAAAACATTAAAAAAATTATTTGGAGGCTCCAAAAAAACTACCTCCTTATTCTCCCAAAAACATTTGTAAGAGTCGAGGATTCCTATAGGATCTTATTACCTACTTCCAATCCAATATTTTAAATAAATTTATGTTTCTATATGGTATTACTCGGTGGTTTAACTTTAAACATTCTCAATAATATTTTCATCAAATCTTTTGGTTTTAGCTAAAATTCATTTTCTATTTGATTTTTTCAAGTTGTTATAAAAATAGAAATGCAGAATTTTAAAGGCAGAAACAATTAATAATTAATTTTCTAGGCATGATGAAACTCGCAAAATATCTCACAAGAAGAGTTATTAGAGATGTGAACGAACATCATATAAACATGTTGCGAGATTGAATAAACACTTACTGTAAGAAATAGAGAGAGAGAACTGTTCGATTGTAAAGTTTCATTTTGCCGAGAGCAGAATAGCAGTAAATAATTTGATAAAATAAATAAACATGCAAATATAAAGCTAATAATAACTACAGTGGTCATTTTTTCAACCGTTAGAAAATTGTTTAAAATAATATAAAAGAAAATTTTTGATAAATATATATTGTATTTATAAAGAAACTTGACAATGAATCAGTAAACATATCAAAAAAACACTGCAGCGACTATTGCGCGCAAGTAATTACTTTTAAATATTCTATTATTGTTGTGTGTGACCAGTACCCTTGCACAAAAAAATATCTTGTCGGATATAACTGCGCGCTACGATTCTGCGTTCAATTTTCGGTGCGCCCAAAAAAACATCGATATATTTAATGATTCTTATTAATAAATACAATGTCAATTGAAAAGAAATCAGTGGTGAAAATTGAAAAAAGTTCTTATAATAAATAATAATTATTAAATATATATATATATATATATATATGTGTGTGTATGTGTGTGTGTGTATATGAGTGAGTTTCAAGTGTATTTCTCAATGGATACGAAAATCATTTTGTACGGTTCAATGAACTGCTTAACACGGATCAATAATTAAATTGGTTAATTCGGATTTCTAAATCTACAATGAGTGCGACAATTAATTATTGATGAATTAACGCTCATGATTAAATCATTAAAATTAAATGATCTTTTCGACATAAATATTTATTGTAATTAAATTTATTCAAGCCAGAATAATAATAATAATAATAATAATAATAATAATATAATAATAATAATAATAATAATAATAATAATAATAATAATAATAAATGTCCGACTAAATTATTAAATAATTTCTGAGTTATACCAACAAAAATGAAACTTTTGCATTTTACTTTTCAAATAAAAAACTAATATTCTTTTATTAAAATTTATAATAATATTTTTAGCAGTAGTACGCAAACTATGTGCTGTTATGAACTTCTTAATTCAACTTTTTTTATTTGAGTAATAATGAATATTTAGTTCAAAGTTTTCAAGAAGTAACATTTGATAAAAATAATATGTTGTAACTTCGAATTCGGCAACAAATCTAAAAAGAGAAAACGATTGTTGATGCTAGATGATGAGTTTATTTAACAAAAATCGAGCCTTAATTGTATTTAATTTGCAATAAAAAACAAGCTCACTCATCTCATTAAATATAGAAATTAAAAATTCATTTAATAAAAAAAATTTCTAGACAAAAAAGAAACCGTTTGTGCCCTGATATATTTTTTCAACATTTTACGTGTCATGAGATAAATTTTACTTACAGCTGATTTAGAAGCTGTTCCAGGGTTCTTTTAATACCTCTAAAGATTTGAAAAAATCAAAGAATTGATCATTATTTCCAGAAACTTTGATTACTTTCAATCCATGTCATAAATATATGCTCTATAATCTTTGATTTGTGAAAATTTTAGAAATTTAAAAAAAACTCCCGCACTAAAAAATATGATATAAACAAATCATATGTGTCTTTTTCAATATTAACACCATAATATAATATTTCTTGTATGCTTACCCAAAAATTATTTCCATCTTCAATTTTAGGTATACTAAATCGAATCCACCATCTTACATGCAAAGAATTCATCCATTAATTTAATATTTCCATTAAAGACTTCAACTTATTTTGAATTGGCATATTGCTGGATGCCGTATTAAAATCTAAAGTTTCAGAATTATTCCAATCAAGTTTGAGAGACTTCAAAAATTCTTCTTCCGTATCAGTGGAGAAGATAGTTACATGAGCACTCCAGATCTAGATACCCCCCTATTTTTTTTTAATTTTTAAATATACCCCCACACTTTTTTTAAAAATTTTTAAATATACCCCCTTCTACTTTTTTTTTGAATTTTTAAAATACTCGCCCCCCTACTTATTTTTATTTTAAATTTTTGTTTTAATTATCGATTACGTAATAATTTTAGTTTTGTTTAAATCATCGATTACATATTTTTATTATAGTGATTTTTATTTGGGGTATGTGAGATTTTACATCAGGATATTAAATATTTATATGAATTAGAATTAAAATTAAACATACAAAGTTTTTTAAATTATGTTTTCTAAAATAATATTTAAAAATCATAAGTTTTATTAAATTTAAGAATTCTAAATTAACATGTTATTCGAATTAATTATGAATTAGTTGCAGAAATTAGTAAGTTTTAGTAGTACATTAACATATTATCAATTTGTAGAATATTGAGAAAAATAGTTGAGAAATGAATAAACTTAAAAAATAATATATTTATCAATAAGATTTATTATTTTCAATAATATTTATTTTTAAGTTCATAAAACCGAGAGAAATTTTATTTAATAATATTTACTGTGACAAACAGAAATTCTAATTCATATAAATATTTAATATCCTGATGTAAAATCTCACATACCCCAAATAAAAAACACTATAATAAAAATATAAAAAATAAAACCTAGTTCTTTCCGAATTTCATTTATATATCCACAGCTAATGACAGTAAGTTGGATTCATCTATAAATTTATATCACATTATTTATTATTTAAAGTTAAACTACCCATTAATGACTGAAATAAAGTTTCGCAAACAATACACTGTAGTTCTCTAGATAGAAACGAAAGAATTTTCAAAAAAGCCACTAAATTTTATCACAAATAATATTGAATAAATAATTTTTTTCAATATATTTCTTTTTATTAAGATTAATTTAGTTAATGTTATTTACATATTCTTAAATATTTTTTATAAAGATATTAAATTTTTGGTAATAATTTTTGTAAGAAAACTAAATTTCCAATAAAAAATAAAATTATTTTCAAGTAAGTAGTGTGTTTATATCCCTAACCAAAACAGCCACCCTACAAAAACATACCTCCAAATCACTTAAACCATTAGAAAAACAACACAAAACTTAACCCTATATTTTGAAAACAACCACCCTTAATGACTCTAACTGTTTTAATCTTTAAAGCCTCAAACTCAAAAGCCTCAAACTAAAAACATAAAGAGAATAAAAAAGAAAATGGTATTATGAAAAGTTAGAGGACTATTTTGACACTACTTGAGGATGTCAACTAGCAAGTTGCTAATTGACTAATTTGACTCATTAAAAAATAAAAAATTTTATGAAAATAGTAAAACTGCTCTGAGAGGACAGTGGTATTTTTTTTTCCACTGTCCTCTCAACAGTTTTTTTTGATCCGGATCATTTTTTTTTTTTATTTCAACCTCTTTCGTTTATCAAATCTCTTCCAATATACAAGCTGGCCAGGCCCATAATCAGAATCAATCAGATAATAGCAGCACACCTTATTATTCGCTTCTCGCTCGAATACGATTTCATCGGCGTTTTAAGTGTGCTGCTTGAAAGTACAAATGAATTCGAAAGCGAATCCGAAAGAGGTCCGAAAACAACCAAGAAATAAATGTGCACATTATAGAATCGATCCGGGGGTGTTCGAAAGACTGGTGGCGATAATTACCGGTTCGCCACCATCACCCGTTTCAATATTTTTTTTTTCATATTTATGTTTAAAAAATAATTAATTAATAAAATAAATAAAATAAAATAAAAATAAATAAAATAAAATATAAATCTAAGATACCCACAGCATTTTCAATATTATTTTCAAATTTTTAATATTATTTTATGTTGAAAAAAAACTAACCTCAGACGTGATTTGAACCACTATCCATTTGAACCACAATGCCAGTCTATTCCCACTGCGCCATCAAGGTTTGGATTTTTTGTCATTTTTTAAATTTTTATTATAAAAATGAATAATATAAATCTTAAAATTCAAGAAAAAAATAAATTAAATCTTGATTATAATAAAGAATTTACTCATGAAATAAAAAAAATCGATATTTTAAAAATCTCTCCAACTTCAGGATCTATAGCAAACTTAAATCGTAGGGGTGATATAGTTTTTCAATCTCTTCAAACATCAAACCCAATAGATATTTGTAATGCTAAATTATATTATAAAATTGAATTAGAAATTGAAGCAAACAAAGATATAACCCTAGAAAATAATTTCTTTCCAAATTTATTCTCCAACATGAGATTAAAACTAGGATCATCAGAAATTGAAACTGTTTTGCATCCAGGAGTATATTCTACAATGTTAAATTTTATTTTAACTGGTTGTGATTATAAAAACGAATATGGTGAATTAACAGGTTGGATTCCTGATGTTAATAAAGGGGATTTAGATAAAGATGGTTTAGATATAAATTATGCTTACTATAAAAGAGTTGAACTTTATAAGTTGAAAAAATTTTAAGGTTATTTTGAATTAAAACACTTGTTCGGATTCCTTCAAAACTGTAACCGGGTGCTCCATAATGTTTTTATAGAACTCATCTGTAATAGACTAGAAGGTGATAAAAGATTGTTCTATGGAGCTGCAGATACAAAAGCTAAATTAAAATTATCAACACTTGAATTGCATATACCTGAATGGACATTAAATCCACATTCTGAAATCAAACTCCTTGAAAGATTAAATTCCAACAAATCTATAAATGTAAATTATTTAAATAGAATCTGTAGTGAATTTAGTATGACAGAGGGTTCAACATATTCTATAAAGGTAGCAAATTTAGTATACCGACCAAGATATATCTTAATTGGATTCAAAGAAACAGATTCATCTTTCCAAAAAAATAACAATCTATTTATTCAAAAGATTGGAGATGATAATTTAAAAACAATTCAAATTCAATTAAATAGTTCTTATTATCCAATAAATAGAATGGAATTTAATATTGAAAATAATGAAAACATATTCCCATATCTAAATTATATTGAAACATGCCACGACTTCAAAGTTGAGCCGCAATTAAGTTTAGAAGATTTCAAAAATTTATATTCTATATTTTGTATAAATGTATCAGACCAAGATGATCGCCTAGCCATAAATAATGTTGATGTTACACTTCATATAACAAAGGATTCTAATTTTAAAGCTAAAGTATATACATTAATATTAGAAGAAAAGAAAATAGAAATGAAATTATATGGTGGAAAGATTTCAATTATTGAAAATGTACGAGGTGATTCTTCTTCATAAAAAACTTTTTAAAATGAGTAAATATTGGACATGTGAAACTTGTCATTGTCAAGTTACAAAACATCACAAAGCCTCTCATGTTAAAACTAAAAAACATATAACGTGGTTAGGAGGCGACCTTGGTGGAGCCGGAGGCGACCTACAATCTTCAAAAACAACATCTTCAATATTAAAACCTTTTACTACAGAAAAATATCCAGGTGAAAGACATTTATTTAAACACAATTATACTGGGCCAGGAACAAGATTAGATATTAGATTAGATGAAAATAATAATCCCAAACAAGGAGAAGAACCAATAAATAGAATTGATCAAGCAGCTTTAAAACATGATATTGCTTACAATTCAGAAGATCTTAGAGATAGACATGTTGCAGATGTGAATTTAATACATGATTTAAGTAGTATCCAAAATCCATCAAGCAAGGAAAAGATTCAAAGAGCTCTAGTTAAATTAGCAATGAAAGGTAAGATTTTCATAGGAGCAGGACTTCCTAGAAAAGCAAAAGATGTTGCTAATAAAAGGATTATTGAACAAGCAGACGTTGAAAGATCCCTTGAGAATCAACTCTCTGAAAGATCCCTCGAGAGTGCATCCAAGACTAGTTTATTAACCCCAACAGAATCAGAAATAAAATATGCCAACGAATTACACCATGAATTTAGAAAAAATAAAAAATATTTAAAAGTTCAAGTACATGAAAAAGATCAAACATGGTCTGCTGATTTAGTCTTTATGCCAACCAAATTATCAGACCCTGAAAAATATAAAATAGTTTTAACAGTAATAGATTTATATACAAGATTTGCTTTTGCAAGGTGTTTAGAAAATAAAACAGGATATTCTATTACAGAAGCATTTGAAAATATATTTGAAGAATATCAAAGAATTCCAAAATATTTATGGTGTGATAAAGGAACTGAATTTTATAACAAAGTTTTTACAAAGCTTTTAAATGAAAATGATATTAAATTATATTCAACAGAAAACGAAGGAAAAGCAGTTGTGGTTGAAAGATTAAATAGAACATTAAAAAATAAAATGTGGAAATATTTTACTGCTATTGGAAAACAAAAATGGAACAATGAATTGTTACAAAAGATTGTAAATGAATATAATAATGATGTACATAGTTCTATAAAATCAACACCCTTAAATGCTTCCTTGAATCCTGAAACAGTTAAAGTGGTAAATGTTGAAAATAATGTTTTTGAAAAACCAAAATTTAAAATTGGTGACCGCGTAAGAATATTTAAATATAAAAATAAATTTGAAAAAGGATTCACAGCAAAATGGACAAATGAAATTTTTATTATAAATAAAATACATCATACAACTCCAATAACATATGGTATCATCGATTTAAATAATGAAAAAATATTAGGTAGATTTTATAATAATGAACTACAGAAAACAGATTTCTAAATCGACAAGCTCTAAAACAAACTTTTCCATATTTCAGCTTCTTCTCTATCCAAATAAATATAATTATATTTTTCTTTCCAATGATTATCAACAAACATATCAAACATATTCTTATCAGGTTCAACATTTGAAAATAAGTCATTATAAATCATATTCTTATCACGCTTGTCTAATTTAAAAAATATAAAACAATTGGAATTATTTCTTATAGAGTTTTTATCTAAAGCATAATATGTTTGAGATATATAAATAACATTACAATTATTATGTCTACCTCGTGTAAAGTAACGCTTTTGAATCTCTTGATTTTTCATGTTAACAACATCATCAAATATAACTAGATTCTTTTTATCTTTAGGAAGTAAATCACAATGTAAAACATCTTCAGGTTTATTAGAGAATAAGATCTGGACCGACTCATTATCAGAAACATAATCATTTTTATTAATATATAGAGGACTTTGTCCATCTGATTCTAAAATCTTTTCCTTGTACCAATCAACCATATCACAAGGATGAAAAACCTCTTCGGGATATGTATGTTGATTTTTAAAAATATCAATTATAGCTTTTTTAGTTAATTTATTTTCAAATCCACATTTCAAAAGTTGTAATTCCGGTTGGTTAATGGTTGTAGAATAAAAGATTAAATTATTATAATCCAAAAAACCATCTTCTAATAACATTCTCATAAGAAGAACATTCTTTCCACATCCAGAAGATCCAATAATTAATAATCTAAAATTATCAGGAAATACTTTATTATTAAATTTACTCTTATGTCTATTTAAAATTGGTTTCCAAGTATCCATTTTTATTTATTATAAAATGACAACACAAAACCCTACAGAGGAATCTTTGCAAGAATTAATAAATTCAAATAAAAATAAATCAGTAGTAATCTCTGGTAAAAAATATTTTATTGGAAAACATGTAAAAGAACAAGTTAAAGAAAGACTAAAGGGGCAAGCTCAGTCGGGGGGCTTTCTTCCATTAGCTGCTTTAATACCTGCAATCATTGCTGGTTTATCAGGTGCTGCTGGAATAGCTGGAGGAATTGCAACTACAGTTCAAAAAGCTAAAGAATCTCAAAAGACAGACTTAGAAAAAGAAAAACTACAAACTGAAATCAATTCAATGAAGAAGGTAGGGCAAGCTAAAGGGGGAGTGTCCGTTGGAAAGGGTCTTTATCTTAACCCTTATAAGGAGACTTCCTCCAAGGGAAAGGGCGCTGGTCTCTATCTTGATCCTTATAAAGGTAGAGGTTTAAATGATTTTTTAAAAAATCAAATTTCTACATCTGAATCTTTATCTTCAAAAGATAAAGATGATTTAAAAAAAATATGTAAATCTTTAAAGAATGGATGTCTTTGTAAAACCAAAAATGGTAAAGGATTGTATTTGAAACCCTTTCCAACGGATCCTTTACCAAAATGATACCATTTTTAATACCATTAAAATGGTATATGAAGAAAGATTAGCACTTTTAAAAAAATTACAATCTGAACAAGATAAATATAATAAAAAAGATTTAATTCAAAATACTGAATCTAGAATATTAAATGATGTAATAACACAACAACAAGAGCCAACAATTAAAGCTATAGAGGGATTAAAACCTAAAGAGTTAGAGTTTGATAAAAAACAACAAAAAGAATTAGAGTGGAAGGAAAAAGATAAAGAAGAAAAGGATAAAGAAGAAAGAAATCAAAGAAAACGTAGAAGAACCTCTGATGTGAAAGAAGAAGAAATGTTTTTAAAAACAAAACCTCTTAAAATTGATCTAAAATTAGAGAGGGTTTAAGTAATTCAATTAAACCCACATTTCATATTAATTCTGAAGGATATCAAATAATAACAATTAATAAACAAAACTTTACTTTGTATACAACTTCAGAAAATAAATCACATATTCATTCACAAAATGTTTATAATAATGAATATTTAGACTTTGAATTTACAGATGATTTTTATAGATTACTTTGTGGATATCCTTCAGATAATCTTCTGGAAATTGAAAAATATTTAAATTTAATAAGATTAGTGCGTGGTAGTTCTAAATCAAAACATATTCAAGATTTAAAGAAATATTTAAATAAAAATGAAAGGGGTTATATTGTTACAGAAGGTCAGGGCCAGGGTCAGGGAGAGGGAAAGAGCGAGGGTCAGGGCCAGGAGATAAATCCAATAAATCTTTTTATTGAATTAAGAAAACTATTAGCAGCTAAAAAAGCAGGACATAATAATTTAGATTCTGATATTTTAAAGATTTCTAAAGAATTATTAAAACAAGGAATAATTTCAAAAGATAAATTTAATAAATATACGAAGTTATAAAATATAAAATGACTCCTTCAATATTAGATTTTTTAAAAACATTTGGAATAAATACAAAAACAAATTTTGATTTAAAAGATTATGCAGATTATTTAAATTTAAAAATAAAAATATTAATGAATGATGAATTGTCGAGTCTGAAAGAGAATAATATAATAATCAATTATCAAAATTCAAATGAAAAAGGATCTCATTGGGTTTGTATATATAATAAATCTATCTACTTTGATTCTTTTGGGATTAAACCCACTAAAGAAGTTGAAGACTATCTCTCGAAGGACTACACTTTTAATTCTTTACAAGTTCAACCTAATAATACTAAAATATGTGGTATTTTAAGCTTATATGTCTTGTATAGATTGAATAAATCCAAAGGAGAAGGTTTCACTTCCTTAATCCAAGAAATTTATAATGATTTAAAATCTATACTATGAAAATGGAGCTTCGCAACCTTCCGGAAGATAATTTAAAAAAAATGGTAAACATAATGTCAGATAAATATTCAAGAACTTTATCTATAAATTCAAAAGAATCAGACTTTACTATAAACTTTCAAGATTCAATTAAATTAGATCAAAATTTAAATTATGAATTAGGACTATTATGGTTTTGTGCTTATAATACTATTTTTAATATAACTAAAGATAATAACATATTTTATTATATAAGCCCAAAATCTACAGATAAGATTATAGTAACAATCGAACCCGGAGCTTATGAGATAAAAGATTTAAATAATATACTTTCTAAAAAACAAATGGAGTCATTAAAATTAAAATGGATTTACCAACTTCAAAATGTATAATGACTTTAGAGAATATAGGAATTCATTTTCAAAATAATAGTTTCTTTAGAACAATTTTAGGATTTACACGAAACCATTATATCACACCTGTAGTTGAGAATATAACATCAGAAAATATTATAAAAATAATAAATACAAACACAATAAATATTCATTGCGATTGTATAACTGGTTCTTATAATAATGGTAAACAAACAAATGTTTTATATTCCTTTCCCTCAAACACAGTTCCTATGGGATATAAAATAGTTGAAAGAATGAATCCTCCAAATTATTTACCTTTATGTAGAAAATATATAATGGATATTAATTTTAAAATTCTTAACCAAGAAGGAGAATGATTGATTTTTAACAACAAATAGTAAAGAATGGAGTGTTTTTATGATTGTAAAGATTATTGATCCTTATTTCTTTTTATTTGATGATGATAATGAAAGAATGAAATGGTTTGTGAAATGTGATTATAATAGTAAGCTTGAAAAGGGTGATGTTATAATGACTAGTTATGATTTATCACACGGAGATTGGTATGTTAATACTCATTCACATGGACCACATAAAGTTAAAAGTAAGAATATTATTTTTAAAAGCACGCTTGTACAATATATAGATTTAATATTTTATGAAAGCAAGGTTGATGCTAATGAAGTTCGTAAAGCATTGAGAGAATTGTATAAAGATATCCTCTCAACAAGAGTTTCTTTTGATATCCGAGTATTGGTGCCAGATAATAAAATCTTATTTTTTTAATTATTAAAATGGAAGAAGTAAGAGAAGAAAAAATATATCCAGAATTGAGATCATCAGGATATTATTCTTCCAAGGCCTCGGCTCCCACAGAACTTGAAATTATGAGAGTAAAAGAATTTAAATCAGAAACCTTACATTTACAAGATTTATTAAAGCATTATAAAAAGGTTAAAAATAGATGGAATAAAGGGAATACAGTTTTAAAAATTATAGGTTATTCTTTAGGATTTACATCTGCAATATTAACAGTTATTTTACCTATAACTTTACCAGTTTTAACAATAGCACCTGTAATACTTGGAAGTATTTCTGTAGCTGATGGTTTCTTGACTGAAATAGTTTCATTATCTTATACTTCTAAAAAGAAAAGTTTATATCGTGAAGTTTGTTTATCAATAGAATTAGGAATCTCTAAATTATTTTTATTTCAATTAAAAGCTTTGGAAGATGGAATCTTAACTGATGATGAAATAATGAAATCAAATCAAATAATACAAGATATTAAAAATAATATTAATAGATTAAAAAGTGCTAATGTTATAAACTAATGAATATTCTAAAAAAATTAAACGAGAGAAGTGGCTAAAGAATCATACATAAAAAAATTTATTGCCCTTCAAAAGGTTGATGTTGTCACTCTTAAATTAATTGTTGACATTTTTAAAAGAAAAAAATCATTTGATAGAATCTGATGTTAACTTTTCGAAATTAGTTTTTAGAACCTCTTTATGATCTTTAAATTCTTTATCACTTAGACCTTTTATATATTCAGGATCAGTATTAAAATATTTAAGTTCTAAACATATAGGATTAAAAACTTGAGAATATAAAGGTTTCTCAATTCTCTCAGGATAAATGATTTCAACATTATAAATATCAAGATCAGTAATCTTTGTACCATATAACTGATTCAATCTATCAAGATTTTTTATTATTGGTATTAAATTATTTCCTATAGGTAGTGTTGTCTTTAAATCACTTAGGATGAATCTCTTATCATCATAATTTGATAATGATACTTTTTGAGATTCTACCAAGTAAATATTATGCTTTTCACTTTTAAGTTGATGTACTTCATCAATTTTATCTTTATGATTTGGATTCAATGTATCTATATAATCTTGATGAGAAAGTTTCTTTGCTACACATCTCTGAATTCCTTTACATCTGTTATCCTTTACAGGTTTTTCTTCCTGCCCGTCTACTCCCTCGGGGAATACAGGATATTTAAATGTGATTGGAAACTCACCCGTTGAATTTTTAAATATAATTGTATGTTCTTCAAATTTAGGTTTTGTATATGTTTCATATGAATATTGTTTAGAACGAATAAATATTCCATTTTCTATAGGAGTAAAAGGTTTTTCATCTTTAAACGAAAATAATTCTCCAGATGAATTTATTAAATTTGAAAGTATAGGATTTTCAGAGATATCACTTTCTAAATCATCAGTTCTTATTGTTAAAAACATTGAATCTGTATCCATTGCATGCATTGCTATATTCGATCCATATATGGGTTGTAAGATGTTATAATATGTTTCATACATTTGTAATTTTGAAAGTTCTAAAATTGCAAAGCCGATAAATATTGGTTTATTATATGTTTTCTCAAAATTCTGTAGTTCTACTGCAGTAAGATTTTCAGAAAATACTTCTGCATTTTTAAATGTAGGCTTTCCTAGCATACGATTATAACGGGCTATATCTTTCGGGGTTTTTGTCAAGAGTTCAATATGAGTATATTTATCAACATTTTCCATTGTCTTCCCAAAGACTGAATTGTTTAAAAGTTTATAATTATTGTCTTTAAAAAGATTACCTTCTCTTTTTGCAATGTTTCGACAACGAATGTTCTCCTCGATGAAAGCTTTCATGAATGGAGCTTGTTTAAATCTTATAACAGTATGAACTTTTTTTAATATCATTCCTTGTGAAAGATAAAACTGTAGTAAGCGATAATGGGAGAGATAAAACCTTCTATTTGTTTGATCACTGAGAAGTTTGATTGTTGGAGGTTTACCTTGTAACATTTGCCAGATTGAAAGTTCGTTGATATCAATCATTCTTCTTATAGGAGCTAAAGGGAAATATCTTGTTCCTGATTTTATATCATCAGGATAGTCAAGGTCACATTCTACAAAGTATCCTATTGGAGAATCTTTCGGGGTTGAAAGTATTTCTTTTATAAGATCGTCTGAAAGGGTTGTTGGGGGTTCCATCTCAATGAAATCACCCATTGGTAAATATTGAGTCATAATTCCTGAATATAAAGCTGTTGCATCTATATAAAGTATAAATAGAGGATTTTTCATTCCTTCTAATACTTCTTTTAGTTCCTCACTATTAAGTTGTATATGTGCCTCAGGATGTTTAGAAAGTATTCTACTAGTAGTTATTGCATTTCTAGCTTTTATTTCTCGATTACCCATTACTGAAGAGAGTCCTCCTCTAATATTAGTTTTAATTAAATTAAACATATCGAGGTCGGTTAAAAGATCTATAACTTTATCACGCTCTGGAAGATCTGAAGTCCAAATGGTATATAATAAAGTATCCCAAGCTAAAGAGGGTGCTGTTATATAATTGTAGGGTTAAGAACAAAGAGTTTGTAAATTCTTCAAAGCAATCTGCTAGAATATAAACATCCAAGGATAGGTACATGTCAGTATATTCTCCTAAAGTTTTACAGTCAAATAATTCCCACATTTTATTTGCTCGAGAATATTCTTGATCTGTAATATGATATTGTTGAAGTTGTGAAAAGAATGTTTCTTGGTTAGGAAGACTTGTTTCATTATATCTTTCAAATGAATTCATATGATCATATGGATATATTCCTTTTGCTAAACATGTAGGATATTCTTCTAGAGGAATATTATTTTTTTCCAAGAATTCTCGAGTGATTTTAAAATATTCTGGTTTCATTGTTTTTGCTACTGCATCTAAAGACATTTGGAGAAAGTTTAACGAGTCTATAAATTTTAATTTTCCATATTCTACTGATTTATATTTTTCCTTTGTTAAGCCGATAACTTTGAAAGAGTTTTTAGCATTTGCTGCTAAATGTTTAATAAATAGATGTATGTCATAACCAAAAAGATTATGAAATATAACAGGTACAAATTTGGGAGTATGACAATTAAGATTGCAATTTCTATGAGCTGCTCCTCGATAATTATTTTCACTTTTTAAATGATCATGATCTATAACTTTTGCATTATCTTGTCCTTCATGAAATAATCTTGTTTCTTCTGCTTCTATTTGGTCAATAGTTAGAGATCTAATATCAGAATGACTTTCAGAGAGAGAGAGTTCCTCAAAGGGTTGTTTACACATCCAACAATTTGAAGCGTTTTCATATTCTTCCTGTTGTTGTTCTGAAATATTTTGAGGATAGCTTGTTTTTAATACTTTAAATATTTCGTGTTCTAAGCTATTTATACTTTTAGTAAAATGATCTAGAACCTCTTCTGAAGAAGTTCCTCTAAATGAATATTCTCTAGATTTTATGAGTTCAGGATAATTACTTTTAAATAATAGTTTATAAGCAGATGGTAATTGTTTAGCTTGTTTGATACTATTGGGTTTATTCTTTTTTCTTAGAAAGGCTTTCATCCTTGTTGGTTTCTCCTTCTGTCCAGAGGCTTTCCATTCATCCATGAGTTTATATTTTTCTATTATTTTTAAATATTGTATAATTATATCTTGTTCGCGATTTATACATTCAAAGTCTCCATAGACATAGCCTACTGTTTGTAGTAAATTTGAAAAGTTTTTAAAATGCATCTTGGGGTTATTAGGCATTCTAATTAAAGCTGGTTCATCTTTTTCACAAATTCTTGCATGTTTAATCATAGAGTTTTTAGTTGTTGAATAATGAAGACATCTTTCATATGTTCCTCCTCCACAAGTTGGATTCTCTGGTGATGTAAAAGCTTGAAAGTTTTTTATTAAAATATAATGTTGATTATTTTCTTCTTCCAAGATTAAAAGATATATCTCCCTATCTCCACTATCTCTAACTTCATAATCAGAAATATAAATTGGAATAATATCTTTCCTTCCATATCCCCATCCTTTAACATGTTCATAAATATTAAGTTTAAGATTATTTAGTTTTTCAAATTCTGGAATGTCTTCTAGTTTCATTGAGTGAGTGAATCCCTTGGGAAATATTAATTCATTTTCATATTGTTTGTATTGTTGAACTCTTTGGGGGTTTTCAGCTTGAGGATGTAAATATGCAAGTATTGACCACATGAAACATTTATTATCACCATTCTGTACATTTATAACAGCCCTAGATTTAAAGGGTGTTTGAATATAAGATTTAGGATTTGGAGGTAATCCCCTCCAATAATCAATCACTAAAGATTGGAAAGAGCGAAATATTAAGTTTGATTCTCCTAATTCATTTTCTACATCCTCTTGTTTTACTTCTACTGCTTGAATTATTTCTTTGATGGTTTTATCAAATCCTCTAGTTGAAAATAAATATTTAAAGGGTATTGCGATTTCAACATCTAAAGGAGTTGTGTTTCTTCTACTCCTCTCCAATATTTTGATTTTATTGTGATTTTATATTTTATAACATTATACCTTGTTGGTTATAATCTTCTAAAGCTCTAGTGAAAGAATTTTTAATATTTTTTTTATTTCTCTTTATATATTCTCCAGGAGTTGCAGGTCCGCTGATTTCTGATTGAAATTCATCTATGTGATTAAATTCATCCCAGTTATATTTTTCTTTTTCAACATGATCGGGTTCTCCTTCTGAATGACATTCCTCATCGTCAAAATTTTGTTTTTTATTTTTACATTCTTTTATATGTTCTAAATAATAGAAATTTAGTTTTGTTGAAAAGTTACAATGAGGACATGTAAATATTTCTCTATTTTTCCCAATACAATTTTCAAAATGTTTATTATATCCGGAATGTAGAATTCTTCCTTTACATTTAGGACAAAGTTTTGAATTTGTATCATTAAGATTATTTTCTTTTAATAAATGAGCTTTCGATTTTAAGTGAGAAATTAATCCAGTTTTATTTTTAAAACTTTATTACAAATATTACAATTCATTTTTAGAAAAAATTTTTTTATTGGATACTCTGTTTTCATTTTATTTTTTAAGATTTATATTATTCATTTTTATAATAAAATTTAAAAAATGACAAAAAATCCAAACCTTGATGGCGCAGTGGGAATAGACTGGCATTGTGGTTCAAATGGATAGTGGTTCAAATCACGTCTGAGGTTAGTTTTTTTTCAACATAAAATAATATTAAAAATTTGAAAATAATATTGAAAATGGTGTGGGTATCTTAGATTTATATTTTATTTTATTTATTTTTATTTTATTTTATTTATTTTATTAATTAATTATTTTTTAAACATAAATATGAAAAAAAAATATTGAAACGGGTGATGGTGGCGAACCGGTAATTATCGCCACCAGTCTTTCGAACACCCCCGGATCGATTCTATAATGTGCACATTTATTTCAAAATATTTCTTGGTTGTTTTCGGACCTCTTTCGGATTCGCTTTCGAATTCATTTGTACTTTCGAGCAGCACACTTAAAACGCCGATGAAATCGTATTCGAGCGAGAAGCGAATAATAAGGTGTGCTGCTATTATCGGATTGATTCTGATTATGGGCCTGGCCAGCTTGTATATTGGAAGAGATTTGATAAACGAAAGAGGTTGAAATAAAAAAAAAATGATCCGGATCAAAAAAACTGTTGAGAGGACAGTGGAAAAAAAAAAATACCACTGTCCTCTCAGAGCAGTTTTACTATTTTCATAAAATTTTTTATTTTTTAATGAGTCAAATTAGTCAATTAGCAACTTGCTAGTTGACATCCTCAAGTAGTGTCAAAATAGTCCTCTAACTTTTCATAATACCATTTTCTTTTTTATTCTCTTTATGTTTTTAGTTTGAGGCTTTTGAGTTTGAGGCTTTAAAGATTAAAATAGTTAGAGTCATTAAGGGTGGTTGTTTTCAAAATATAGGGTTAAAATACTATAAAAGTATAAGTTTTGTGTTGTTTTTCTAATGGTTTAAGCGTAATAGAGGTATGTTTTGTTTGGGGGGTTGTTTTGGTTAGGGATATAAACACACTACTCAAGTAATA
>CAUHTR010002618.1:0-29075 GCA_959609185.1 Schmidtea polychroa | reverse complement strand
AAAACCTACAGTAGGTAGTTAGGGGCCCCCCGCAACAATATTGGTAAAAAATGTTGCAACTTTTGATTGCATAGTTTTTGCCGTAGACATTTTTTGATTACGCAATTGTTCCCAACTCATTTTTTTTTGTTTTCAGAGATTTTTAGTCCAAATTTTTTTTTTAACTATAGTGAAGAGGTCTCCTTGGTCCTGAGAATTTTCAATAAACAAAAGGGTTTACACTAAAAAATCATGGTAAATTTTTGAATTAAAGTTAATTAAGGTCCACATTTTAAAATTAAGTAATCAATGGTCAAAATTTTTAAATTAAAGTTAAATAAGTAAATTAAAGTAATAATTTTTAAATAAGTAAATTAAAGTAAATTAAAGTAAGATTTTTAAATTTATTAACAAAAAGTTGGAATAATAGAAGGTGTTTGAGAATTGAAATTATTTTAATGAAAATTTTTATGAAATATTTTTTTTAAGTAATTTTTTAATGAAATTTTAATGGAATAATTTTTTAAGTAAAATTTTTTATAAGTGATTTTTTTTATAGATTAATAATAATAATAATTATAGTAATAATAATAATAATAATTATAGTAATAATAATAATAATAATAATAATAATAATAATAATAATAATAATAATAATAATAATAATAATATTATTATTATTATTATTTCAACCAAATACTATACAACACATAAAAATAACTAGACACATAACAAAACATATAAACATTAACTAAACACAAAAATAACTAGACACATAACAAACATAAAAATTTACCAAACAAATAAAAAGAACAAAAGTAAAGATATAAAATTTTATTTAATAAAATCATTCTTCATCAGATAAAATAATGTCATTAATATCATCTTCTCCAAAATCTTCTCCAACATCTTCATCAAATTCTTCTCCAACAATTTCTCCAACATTTTCATCAAATTCTTCTCCAACAATTTCTCCAACATTTAATTGACTTAATCTTACATGCCCATATGCAAGACTAGTATTTTTCCCCACCCAAACCCTTTTGTCATCTTTGTTATTTAGTGCTATTTTAGTGTTTTTAATTGTAAAAATTTGATGATTTTTGCTTGTTATTTTAGTCTGAGGAACCGAAAAAATCTGGTTAGTGTTATAACAATCCAGGTATGACTGATGTTTTATGTCACTACCTTTCAATGTTACACCTTTAGCTTTTTTTGTTTCCTCATCACCCAACAAGCTATAACATTTAGGTCTAAGAAAAACCCATTCCTTATATTTAAGACCTTTATTCTCGTCTTTGAACTTTCCAATGACAGAATCAAGGTTCTTACTATATAAGGAATGACAACTATTGTAATTGGAAGTATCTAATAAATTATCTCGAATCATTGCAGGTAAAAGAACCTCAAGTTTACAGTTAATGACTTCGAGGAAAAAAGAGTCTGTATCACCTGCAACGATATTAATTTTACAATTAAACTCATTGCGAAATGATTCTAAATCCTTATATTGTAATTCATACATTCTAAGTTTAGATAGATCAAGTACAGATTGACCAATGTAACTTGGTCTATCTAAACATATAGAATCTGAATTCAATAATGCTTCAATTAAATTATCGTCTATTTTAATAGATTTCTTAAAAATCGGTTTTGAAGAATATTTAACTAATTTACCGGCAGTAGTACAAAGACGAAGATTCATTCTTCTCTTTAAATTTTCAACTGTTTTGCCGTATAAACTGTTATTTAGCAATTTATAATAATTTTTATCTAAGTTATTTATGCTTTTTGACCTTAATTCTGTATTTGTATCTATATATTTTTTAAAAATTGGAGATTGCTTAAATCTTACACCCCTATTTACACGTGTTACTTTAACACCAAGTTCCAAATATAATTTTAATAATCTCCAATGAATCACATAATTAGATTTTGGAAGATGAGTTAATAATAATTTTTCAACCTTAGACCCAGCAGGTTTCATTTTTTCAGCAGCTACAGGGAAATCATCCAATTTATCATGAAGCTCAGAAGGAATTACAAGATCAACTTCAAGAGTGTATCCATAAGACAAAGATTCAAGATTTAGATTCTTACATTCATCCATTATTAAATCAAATCCATCAATAACCCAACTAAATTCACCACAAGGTAATGGTTGACTTAAAGCCCAACCATAAAGATTATTAATATCTATATAAAGTAACTCGGTGTTTTCATCGGTTTTTACATAATGTTTATTTACAAAAGTAAGACCACCTCTTATTCCACCCTCATAAAAGCTAAACATTTCGTTTTCAGTTATCAGTTCAATCGGTTCATCTAAAGACATTAATGCAGAAGACCAAGACATACCAGGAATTCCGAAATAATTCAATGGTTCTAATCTATTGTGAGCAATAGATTTCAAACGAAATTGTTGAAAGAAATCAGCCAAAAGAAAACAATCGAGTTTTAAGTATATCATCATGTAGTCTAATAAAGTTACGCAATTAGTTTCAACCCAAATCTCCTGAGCTTTTTCATACTCAAGTTCAGTGACACCTTCCCAGATTGGTGGTAATTCATAAGTAGTTTGGAGAATATCTAAAGATGTAGCGAAATTATAAGGAAAGATTCCTTTTTCAGAAACTATAGTGCCAGTAAAAACAGAATTAGTTAAAGATAAAGTATTCAAAGTTTTGACTGCTTTAGCTAAAGAATCATTAACAAATTGATAAGAATCAATGAATATTAAGCTAATTTTTCCTATCATATGAAAAATTATCATATGAAAAAACGTTAATTATTAAGCCTGGATTTTTAGATTCAAATTTCCTAATGTCTTTTAATTTCTTAGGTAATTCTGACGAGTCGTATACTAAGTCAGATAAATTATAACTCGATGTCCTATTCCTATATTGTGTAATAACTTCATCATATTTTAAAATAGCTAAAATGCTATATAAAAAACACGAATCATCAGTGTTTTCTATATTAATTAAACAATTTTTATTTTTTAGATAAGTAGGTGTTTCAATGAAACTCCTACCACTTAACCTACTTAACCTACTTATTTTAGTTATTGTGAAATGTATTTCAGTAATATTTTTTATATTCCAACTGCTTCCTAACTCGGTAATATTAGTAATTTTTTCATTTAATTCCTTAATGCCTTCATCAAAAAATGATGCAGTTAATGGCTTTGCATAATTTGAGATATTATTAACCTTTATTTCCCCGTCTTTTTCAAATTCGATTGTTATTCCGAATTGAATTTTGACGGAGCCTAATTCGTTAATAATATCTCGTAATTTTATTATTAGTTGTTCAGGAAATATTATTTCCTTTATATTTAAGTCGCTTGTATTTAAGCTTAATACTTGATGGGTACCTCTTAAATCTTTTTGTACTGTCGGTACATTTCCACCTATTTGTATTATATTTAATCCATCCCAAGAATCAAAGGAAGTGAATAATCCATCATTGGATTCAACAACCAATCCGATCCTGGGATTCAACAAAAGACAATCCAGCCTGGGATTCAACATCTAATCCGTCCTGGGATTCAAAAGAAGAAATATCTAATTTAATTTTTTTATTTTTATTATTTTTTTCTATAGTTGAGAGTCTTTTAAAAACACTGTCTTTTTTAAAATTAAACCTATCTAAATGATTTTTTATGTTTATTGTAAAAAACGCTATATGTTACAGGGTCACTAATTTTGCATATGGGGCATATAAAATAAGTTTTATTATAATATTTTTTCGTGTAATAATTCTCCATTAATGAATGGCAATTATTATCATGCTCTTTTGATGAACAATAATTTGGGTAAAGTATACCTATAAAATAAAAATTTAATAAAAAAAAATATAAGTTAAATGAAATATTTTAATAAATGTTTACGCAAAAATTTGCAAATTATTATTATTTTACAAATTTTATTTACTAAAAATTAAAAATTTACTAAATTAAAAATATTAACTATTTACTTAAATAAAAAATTAAATTAAATTTCCTTTAAATTATAAAAAGTAATCAATACTTACATTGTAAATTTTCATTTCGATTTATTGACACATCATCAATGTCAGTAACATCATCATTATTTATAATTCTTGGACTGTCCTGATCATCGAAAGATGGGCTTTCTCCACCAAAAAGCGGTCCAATTTCTTCATGAGTAAATACCTGGCCAGCATCAGTTTCCTCAATTCTTGGACTGTCCTGATCATCGAAAGATAATTTTTTCATCAATCAGTGTCTGACTAAAAAATTAATAACTTTTATACCACTAGTGATAAAAATTATTTCTATGGCTCAAAAGATTTGTCTTCGTCTGAGCTTCAAAATGAACTATAAATTGTTAAAATATTTTGAGATTTAGACTAAGTTTTGGGCTCACGAAAAGTAGGACTCCGCTAGCACAGTTAATAATATTTTTGAAAAATAATAATAATTTACCTTAAAATGACTAAAATGACTCTGACCAAAACCTTAATAACTTTTTTATTATTAGTGATAAAAATTATTTCTATGGCTCAAAGGATAGATCTCCGTCTGGTCTTCAAAATGAACTATGAATATTTAAAAGATTTTAAGTTTCAGACTAAGTTTTGGGGTCACGAAAAGTAGGACTCCGCTAGCACAGTTAATAATATTTTTGAAAAATAATAATAATTTTTGATGAGTCATCGGGCGAGTCATTGTCTTTGTTCTAGACGAGTGATGAGTCATCGGATGACTCATTGTCTTTGTTCTAAAGTTGACCTTGAAAAAAAAATTTTTTTAATTTTTTCCGGCGGGGGTACTGTGCTAGCGGAGTCCTGTTTTAGCGGTGCCCAAACCACCTACTTACGTTGCGGTATTTTAAAATTAAAATTTATTTTAAAAACACATTTTGACGCTAAAGTCAACTTATGTAACAAAGATATAATAAACTTATTATTTACTACAAATATTTCACCTATCAAATACTTAACTAGAGATGATATATATTGATTGTTCATAAAAGCAAACTAAATCACAAATTTCTGTATATCCTACAATAATTATCAAGTAAATTTAAAGTCCTTGATAAAGTTAACTGGTTTCTTAACTTATGTTTTTTTAAAAAGTTCATCAATGTGTAAATATTCTTAGAAAATTATTGAAAAAAAAATTATTTAGTCAAATGCATTACAAAGTCATCTAAAATTAAACCAATTACTTAATTATTAACCTAACAGTCATTAAAAAAATTAATTTTTATTTAAAATTTAACAAATTATCAAGAAATTCAATTAAAATCATCATTAAAACTTTAAATTTTTAATAAATCAACATGAAATTCTTAGAAAATATATGAAAAAAATATTATTAAAAAGTCATATCCTATCACGTGATTATTATCCTAACTGTCATTAAAAAAAATATTTTATTTAAAATTAAAAAACCAATCAATAAAAATGCACCCAATTATCAAGAAATTAATTAAATTTATCTTAGAACTAACTTAAAATTTTTAAATATTCATGCAATCCACATAAAATTTACGAAAATGATAAAAATTCACAAAAACCATCAACTCTAAAAAAAAATTACTAATGAATACCTTAAACACCAAAAATTTATCTAAATAATCTTTCAAATTAATTCATTAAAATTGAAGACAACACGCTCTATTTTGCCATTACATTCAATTAAAATTAAATAAATCAAAATAAGAACTTTGATAAAAAATATTATTCTAAAATGGTAAGAATTAACACTGTAGTGTTAAATGAAAAGGTAATTATTCTTTAAATCTAATTAACTTAGTCATAATTTTCTTTAATTTAACCCTTTATTTACTTAATTTAGTCCTTGTTTACCAAATATAGAAGTTTAAAATATAGACCATTGATTACTTTAATTTAAAAATGTATCCCTTAATTTACATAATTTCCATCTAAAACTATTTCAAAAAAATTTTTTTTTCTAAAATTGTCATTGAAAAATATTTCATAAAAGTTTTCATTTAAAATTTTCATTGAAAAATATTTAATAAAAATTTTCATTAAAAATTATCTTAAAAATTATTCCATAAAAATTTCCATCTAAAATTACTTAAAAAATTATTTCATAAAAATTTTCATTAAAAAATTTCAATTCTCAAACACCTATTATTTCAACTTTTAGTTAATAAATTTTAAAATCTTACTTTAATTTACTTTAATTTACTTATTTAAAAATTATTACTTTAATTTACTTATTTAACTTNTTTTTTAATTTTTTCCGGCGGGGGTACTGTGCTAGCGGAGTCCTGTTTTAGCGGTGCCCAAACCACCTACTTACGTTGCGGTATTTTAAAATTAAAATTTATTTTAAAAACACATTTTGACGCTAAAGTCAACTTATGTAACAAAGATATAATAAACTTATTATTTACTACAAATATTTCACCTATCAAATACTTAACTAGAGATGATATATATTGATTGTTCATAAAAGCAAACTAAATCACAAATTTCTGTATATCCTACAATAATTATCAAGTAAATTTAAAGTCCTTGATAAAGTTAACTGGTTTCTTAACTTATGTTTTTTTAAAAAGTTCATCAATGTGTAAATATTCTTAGAAAATTATTGAAAAAAAAATTATTTAGTCAAATGCATTACAAAGTCATCTAAAATTAAACCAATTACTTAATTATTAACCTAACAGTCATTAAAAAAATTAATTTTTATTTAAAATTTAACAAATTATCAAGAAATTCAATTAAAATCATCATTAAAACTTTAAATTTTTAATAAATCAACATGAAATTCTTAGAAAATATATGAAAAAAATATTATTAAAAAGTCATATCCTATCACGTGATTATTATCCTAACTGTCATTAAAAAAAATATTTTATTTAAAATTAAAAAACCAATCAATAAAAATGCACCCAATTATCAAGAAATTAATTAAATTTATCTTAGAACTAACTTAAAATTTTTAAATATTCATGCAATCCACATAAAATTTACGAAAATGATAAAAAATTCACAAAAACCATCAACTCTAAAAAAAAATTACTAATGAATACCTTAAACACCAAAAATTTATCTAAATAATCTTTCAAATTAATTCATTAAAATTGAAGACAACACGCTCTATTTTGCCATTACATTCAATTAAAATTAAATAAATCAAAATAAGAACTTTGATAAAAAATATTATTCTAAAATGGTAAGAATTAACACTGTAGTGTTAAATGAAAAGGTAATTATTCTTTAAATCTAATTAACTTAGTCATAATTTTCTTTAATTTAACCCTTTATTTACTTAATTTAGTCCTTGTTTACCAAATATAGAAGTTTAAAATATAGACCATTGATTACTTTAATTTAAAAATGTATCCCTTAATTTACATAATTTCCATCTAAAACTATTTCAAAAAAATTTTTTTTTCTAAAATTGTCATTGAAAAATATTTCATAAAAGTTTTCATTTAAAATTTTCATTGAAAAATATTTAATAAAAATTTTCATTAAAAATTATCTTAAAAATTATTCCATAAAAATTTCCATCTAAAATTACTTAAAAAATTATTTCATAAAAATTTTCATTAAAAAATTTCAATTCTCAAACACCTATTATTTCAACTTTTAGTTAATAAATTTTAAAATCTTACTTTAATTTACTTTAATTTACTTATTTAAAAATTATTACTTTAATTTACTTATTTAACTTCAATTTAAATTTTTTTTACCATTGATTACTTAATTTTAAAATTTGGACCTTAATTAACTTTAATTCAATTTTTTAGAACCTTAATTTACTTTAATTGAAATTTTAGACCTTAATTTGCTTATTTATCTTTAATTTACTTAAGTTTAAAAATATATACCACAATTTACTTTAATTTAAAATTTTAGACCTTAATTTACTTAATTGAAAATGATAAATGGAAAAGAAAAATGGAAATCAGGCAAAATTTATTCAAATTCAACAGAACAATAAATTCTACAATTATTATCAAGCAATTGTAATGCATTCAGATCTGCATGGGCAATTGATAATGCATCACTTGGTTCAGTTGATTTATTTGCTGGTTTTTTGATTGTCAGTGATTGTGTGAATGATTTTGATTGTTGAGGATTATTTAATGATGTAATATTAATATTAATTTTTGCCTTCACTGGCCATTGCAAATCATCATCAAATGCAGCAGAATAAATCCATAGCCATATATTCAATTTATCATCTGCATTATTCAGCCCCAATTGCATTGGATATGGATTCTGGAAATTGTAGAATTTGTCACTGTACATCCATTGCATTTCATTGATTTTACCGATTGACAACCGCATATGCCCATCATGCTGCATTTCCAGGAATTTATTGCTTCGCTGCATCTCCCGTGTCAGTTTATCCCTTTCCCCCTTCATTTCCTGCATATCCTTCGCCATCCTATCACTGTCAGCCATCACCAGATGAATGATTTGCACATTTCCATTCAATTCCTGAGATCAATTTATCATCAACAATAATCAAATGCTCTCAATTCTCACTTGGCATTTTCTGTCGACAATTTTCATTTGCTGTTCCAATTCCAATTGATTGATCTGAATATTTATAAATCAATTGATCAGATCAATTCAATCAATTATTTTACTCTCACAGATTCAATTTGCTCATTTATCGATTTGACCGTATCATTTCTGCACCTGTCATTTATCTCGATATCCATCTGATCCAATTTGATCCACAAATTATTATTGCTATTTCTCATCATGGTTTTCAGCTCTTGATTTTCTTGCTGAATTATGCCAGTTATTAATAAATCAATCAGATATTTGATTTACCTTCATCGCATTGATTTCATTTCTTAATGATGCAATTGCTTCATCTTTTCTCATATTATTTACCTTTAGCTCATTCATTTCATTTCTTAATGATTCAATTGCTTCATTTTTTCTCGTATCATTTATCTTTAGCTCATTCATTTCATTTCTTAATGATGCAATTGATTCATCTTTTCTCATATCATTTACCTTTATCGCATTGATTTCATTTCTTAATGATTCAATTGCTTCATCTTTTCTCATATTATTTACCTTTAGCTCATTCATTTCATTTCTTAATGATTCAATTGCTTCATTTTTTCTCGTATCATTTATCTTTAGCTCATTCATTTCATTTCTCAATTCTCCGATCATTTCAATTAAGATTTTATTGTGGTTGTCAATATTAGAGATGCAATGCTCATTCAATTTATCCTTGCTCATCTCCTTCAACTGACAGCCAATACCGCCAAACGGGCATTCCACATTTCTTTTTGAGCATAATCTCAAATGCTCGTCCATTTCTGTGAGCTTGCATTCATGATCACAAATTTCATTTGGACATCTCACGGTAATTGTAGAAATTTGTATGTTCAATTTGTGATTTTTTGAAATCTCTAATACATTTTCATATTGGCATGCTGGACATTTAGCCTCGCCATTGCCAATATATTGATTAATACATTCCATACAAAAATTACATCCGCATATTATTTGATGAGCATTATTGATAATTCCTTTGCAAATTCCACATTTGTAATCCTCAGTTATATCACTGACAATTATAAATTTGTGCTCTGAAAGCAACTGGGAAATTTTATTCAATTTTTCATTTATATTCGACATTCAATCTAAATTGCAAAATAATTTACATTAATCACTAATTCAATACAAAATATTTGAAAAATAAATCATTTAAAGTCATTAAAAACTTTTAAAACATTTAAAATCATTAAATATAAATGTTATCTTAATTATTATGACTATTATAATTATTATTATTATAATTATTATAAATTTCTAATTAAACAGTAACTGTGTAAATAATGCATTCAGTGTATTTAAACAATAATATTACATATCATGATTAGAATTATATTTAATTATGGAATATAAATTATATAAATTATTAAATTATAATTTCGATTTATTTAATATCTTCAGTTCCGGTGGACTCATATACAGATCTTAAATGATAATAATTATAGTTTATGGTGTTCCGGGTTGGTAATTTAATTTGTTTCTATAATTTCTTTTAACCTTGACTTGTACATGATCTTTATTTCTCAAGTATTATTACTGCAAATCGAATATTAAAAATTTTTAACGTGTATAGCATGGGCTGTGAGTACGAAGAAGGAAATAATTATGACCCCAACACCCAATCAAAATCTCATGCGAAGATAATACCACTAACTTATTAAAACAAGGGAGTATTTGATTCTTTACTTCAGTGTATTTGCTCTTATGGGATGAAAGATTATTTTAAAAAATATTTAGTTTTCTTGGCATGTGACATCTTTAAGATGTTAAAGTCCAGTGAAAAGTTTGCTGTTAGAACTTTTCCTTTAATTACAAATTAGAACTTACAGTAAGTGATGCTGACAAAGAAACTTTAGGAATAAATAGATTTTAATTGTGCATTATTAATATACCATGCTTCGAATGATGAGGGCTTATGAATGTAGGCCCATCACCATGTTTGTTCTGAATAAATATTATAGGACAGGGCCAAAATGCTACCGAATTAATGTTTGTGCAGAAGAGCGGCATTTATTCCAAGAAGATCAAACTCAATCCAAACCAGGGTCGTAGCTAGGGGAATCCTTAAGTACCCGACACCCTCTTCTTGATTGGTATTTAATACAAGTTTTAACGGTTATAATTTTTTGAATTACACATATTGTTTATAATGTTTTTTAAAAATAATTTCAACCAATAAAATTGATTTAATTGAATTAATCATTAATTAAAGGTAAGTAAATCGAATCAAATCATTTTTAAACGTTTATGTAAAGTATAACTAATATATTCTAGAAATAATATGTAGAGATATAAAGATGCATCTATTCTTAACTATTTTACGAAAATAAAAAAGACAGCGGATGGAACTGATGAGTACAATAATAATGACAATAGTCACGTCGCGAATGAGCCAAAATCAGAAATACATATTCAAGCAGAAATTGGAGATACAACTCAAAGTCTACCAGTAACTAGTGAGACATCGAATCGATCAAGTAATGTACTATCAGGTGACTAGATTTTATCAAAATGTTACATCACTGAGCGATGATGAAAAGATCAATGCAATAAATATGATCGAAAATCCCGATTATTCATACAACTATCCACAGAAAACTATACACGGAAAGAACCGAAAATTTCAGTGGACTTGGTTTAAAATCTTTCTATTTGTTTCGACCAGTCAGAGGGGGAATGACTTCCAATTCTGATTAGTGGTTTTTGATTTGGTTTTTGTCGCATCTGTGTGCGGAATTGTTGTCAAATTGATGTGCGGACACAAACGCGAAGAATTGGTACGTTTGACTTTTATTTTGATTTGGAATTAATTGATTTTTTGTAGAAAATTGTAGATTTAGAGTGTTCAAGAAGATTTTTGTTTCAAAACGAGATTTTTTCGATTGAAAATAAAAGGTTCCTTTGTTAAAATGGCTTCAGGTGTTAAATGTGATCCTTTAGTGGAAAAATATCTTAATTACATTGAATTTCAATATGCAATCTTTGGACTGAACAAACAGAAGGATAGAATTATTCAATTGGAAACCGGGGAATTAGGCACTCCTTATGAAAGATTCAGATTACACATGATCGAAACATATGCTAAAGAAGGTTGCTATGCATTATATGACTATCAGGATACTTTGGCGTTTATTTCATGGAAACCAGAAACAATGAAAATCAATAGTTATATGATTATGGCTGCTTCAAAAGATTGCAACCAATATCTATCCAAACAATTTTATTTCTGCATCAAGGGATAAATTCATAATTATTTGGGATTACTTTGAAGATGAGGCTTCTATGTCAAATGATGGTCAATTTGTATTGTCTGAGTCCTGGGTTGGAACTTTAGTGTTGTGGAATCTACCCAAATTTATCTTCTTGCCAAACATATATTGGCTATGTGCTGCAACTCGATCGTCTATCCAGATTTGGGAGTCGGAAATTCTAATTTTCTCTAAAATATCATTTAATTGTTCTGTTTCCAATGAAATTCCTGAAGTTTCAGTTCTTAACAGATTATCAGGACATGTTTGTGAAAAAAAGAATACAGCTTTTTTTAAATTATTTGATTGAAATTATTTCTCTTTCCTGTATTCACTCGAATCATCCACGGTTGGCTTATTTTAAGTCTACAGATAGTGCTTTTTGTAAATTTTGCTACTTTTTTGAACGCGAGCAAGATCGAAATTTGGTTTCGGTGGGTTTCAAAAATTGGCATAAAAGTTCTAATATTTTACACATTATCAAAGCACTGCTTCTCATCTGAAAACTGTAGCTATTGTGTACATCTCTAAGCTCTATATCGGAAGGAGAAACTCAGCCAATTAATATAATAATTAAAAAAGAATTGAATTTAGAAAAGCAGAAGAATCACTTATTGTTATATCCAATCATAGAATCTATTATTTTATGTGGTCGTCAAAACATTCCGTTGCGTGGAAAATATGATTCAGGACTCATTACTTTCAACAAATAACAGTGTAAATGATGGAAATTTACGAGCCCTCAAATCAAGTGAACTTAGACCCAAATCGAAGATAATTTGAGTGACCCATTAAAGAAAGAAAATCCCTTAATAAGAGCAATACCGTAAACAAAACCAATGAGGAAAACCAAAAGAAAAATCAATGTGCCAAATCACCCAGTTAAACAAAAATTCCGAAAGTCCCTTGAGCAAGGTCTGTCATATACCACAAATGATCCAGAAAACCAGAACCCCAGCCTAAAAATTCACAGAGAATCAGGTAAAACAGTCAAACCCTGATAGAGAGAATCCCATGATCTTCAGTAAATATTACGAGCTAATTATGAAAATCAACAACAGGAACAAGACATGCCTAAACCAAAGATTGAAATCCGAACCCTGAAACGAGAAAAAACAACCAAAGGAGGAATTGATCCAGAAATAAAACTGTTGCATGTGACTTGTACTTGAGTTTGGACACTGTATCAGTATGTATGCGTATTATGACCAGTCACTGATGTGGCAACTGCTTGAATTTTAGCTTAGACCTTTTTCTGCTAATTGAATTCTAACATGTCTTAAACTATTATAGTATGTTTATAGGTTAATGGACATGTAGACTATGACCTGGGAAATTCATATGTCTAACAGAATTGCGGGACGCAATTTTAATGGGGCCCGGAGTGATTTGTTGGGCTGAAACCGAGAACTGAGAGTTTGTTTTAATCGATCGAAAGTACCTAACACAATAACCGCAAAGTTGGAAAAATTTATGATCAAGGTTTAATATAAAATAAATAAAATAAATTACATAACACATTTAGAATCAATAAACCCCGTATAATAGAATAAAGAGATAAATAAATTTAACAAAACAATTGAACACTTAAAAATTTCGGTAGAAAAATAATAAAATTTAAAATAGAATTATTTGAAAATTATTTAAACGATATAAAAATGAAATCGTCAAAATAATAAAATTAGTTAACATTATGTAAATTGTAAAGTTTATAGAATTAAATGGTTAGAATTATGTAACTTATTAAATTTAAAGAATAAGTGTTTAAATTAATAAAACTTAAAATAACTCAAATTACTTAAATTATAAAATTTATAAAATTAAATTATTAAAATTAATAAAAAATTAAATAATTAATTAAATTAAAAAAAATAAATAATTGCACACACTCATGCATGTATGCAAAATTAATTTAAAATTTCTCGCACTCTAATTGGATAGAGTAGAAGAGAATGCATGAATGCACATTTAAAATCAGTATAAATACTGATTACAAATTCATTTGAAGAAGCTAGTTTTTCAACAACACAACTGGTCATTTCGGATAGTGCAACCATTACATTGACGGTAAACACTTGCTCTCAGTTTTTTCTCGATTTTATGCCATCGTGGATTGGACTGGGTAATTTTATTTTAATATGAAATTTTTATGTAATGTTTTAAGCTAAATAAATTTTATATTCAATTTAGTTTAGTTGTTTAATTGTTTAATTTTCATTTAATTTTTAAGTTTTGAATAATAATTTTTATTGGGTTCAATTGTTATGCTTATTATTTATGAAAATTAGTTACAGTGAAGCTTGGAAACAGTAGGCCACAGCTTAAGGGACACTAGTTGTTCCTCTTGCGAGTAGGTCAGCTGGTTTTTCAGATTCCCACGGATTGATCGGGTCATAATGTGGGGGCTTCTCCACTGATCCGTCACCGTAAGTATTTTCTAGTCCGAAATAAGGTTAGACTCAGTAATACAGGCAGATCCCTGCGGAAATTGTTTGAAGAATAATTTAAATATTATGGGAAGTGTGGATTAACTTGGAAATAAGGGCCGATCCCTGCTCAAATATTTTGGAAGATAGGTTAAATATTCATAAATATCAAGGAAAATACCTAGCAACATTTATTAATAGAAAAATAAGGGCGCATCCCTGCACAAAATTTTGAAAAGGAACAATAGAAAACATCTAGAAATGAGGACCATAGCTGAACGAGATAGAAAAGTAGAAAGTAGAAATAGAAAATGATTTATGACGTAAGACCTTCTATCGGCACTCTAGAACCCGAAGAGAAAATACAATGGGGAGTAGTTTTAGCAATAGAGCTCACCTGCTCATTGTTTTTTCGCCTTTGTGTACAGTACCAACATGGTCGTCGCCATGGGTACACAAATGGTTTAAAGTACAATAGTCATGGAGGTGCTTAGGAAAGAGTCAAGTGAATACCTATGATTACCCCTTAACGTATTTAAACTTTAAAATGACACACCCCTAAGTAACCAACAAAAGTCTTCATTTTTCTCAATTTACGCTGATGAAACCTTGGATAGAGCTAACTGTTGGGCTGGATTGGTTAAGCTGGAAGTTATAAAATCAAAATAATAATAAAGCGCTAAAATTCCTTATTAAATAAATTAAATGAAAATAAATTCCTGTACTAAGGAGAGATGAGCGAATCAGCCAAGTCTAGGAAAAATAAGTAATAAAAGAGGAGAAAAATGATAAAATAAGAAAACACTTAAAACAAAAATCATTGAAAATATGAACAATAGCAAAGAACCACAAAACACCAACCGTATCTAACAAAAAAAGAGGAAAATAATTTAAGCGGAATAAAAATAAATAATAAGAGAGTAAAAAATAAACAAGAAAAATAAAAAGTAATCACATATAACTATTAGATAATAACAAAAGAAAATTAAAACAGCAAATTACAAACAGAATTACCACCAGAAATTAACAAAAATAAGGAAAAACATATAAATTAAATTACTTAATAAATCATTAAAAGAAAACAAATAAATAACGTAAGAAAAGCAATTAAAAACACAAAAATTAGAAAACAATATTAGAACACACACAAACTAAGTCCTGATTGGACGAAAAATTCTATATAAGAGAGACACTTGGATGATTCCCTCAACTTCTAAAAAGCTTCGTACAGGTAAAAACTTTTAAATTGTATTAAACTTCTAAAAAACTTTGTACAGGTTATATTGGGAAACTAATCATCAACTTTTAACAAAACGATTCAGCACAGTTAAACTATTTCGGGAAGCCAACCATCCTAATTTCAACAAATTTGAGAATAATCATTTCAAACAATAACTTCAGTACAGCCTAACGAATCCAGTGTAATTGTCAATTTGGACAATAATCAAGAATAAAAAGAGTAAAAATTGAATTTTTAATTTTATCTTTATTGTATCACATAAATATGAATTTATTGTCATAGAGAAAAATATCATTGTATCATGACTTCTCCACGGATTCAGCGACGATACCGCTTGAATATTCTTGATATGATAGCCCAATTGACCGAGGTGATGATGATAAAGGAATGGAGAACGTTGATTTGAAGACGATTTGATTCCCCTTAGATAACGCCTATGACAATAAGTCGATCTTGACACACTCTTAACAAAAAAGTAGATCTTATATACAGGAAATTTGGACACCCCTGCTATAGACCATAGAGACTCATAATAAATTAACGAAATATGCTCTTTTTACATTTTTCTATAATATGACTAGTATGATCATTGATTTATAACCTATAAACGTTGATGACAATTTTTCCTAAAACTCAACAATCTTGATCAAGTCTCACCCTTAACAACTTATATGTGATGCGTGTGCACCTGTTTGTGACGATGAAGATGATTAAGACCATGGAATGTGAATGTGTTAATGAGAAGGTAATGGAGTAAGTCACCTGGGTGACGTCCGATTTGCAAAGATTTTGGCAAAGTTTCTTACGATTTGTGATTATCACATTGGATTTAGGAATGTCAGAACCGAATTTGCCTCCGCTCAGCCCGAAACCTTGTTTTTCGTGCGCCGACAAGAACGCGGATATCAGAAAATTACAAGAACATATTGGGGTTCTCAAAACGCGCGTTGAGACGCTGGAACACACGTGGTTCTCCCCGTCACAGATGAAGGAGGAGAAAATGAAGGTCCTGCGATTGGAACACTGTAGGGACAGCCTTCTACAAGAGAGTCGTTGCCAACGACTGACTATCAAAGTCTAATCTGAGGCATTACACCAAGTTTACTCCGAATCGGAGTTGAGACGAAGGGTAAGAGAATACCCGATTAAAGACGGAACCAACGTTTTCCCGCTGCATCATCGAGCGGATGAATTTAACACACCTTTATCGAACTGTACAGGACACGGGCCAGAGTTGCCACCTATCATCTGCGCTGGTCCTGATAGGAATGTCTGGTAGTCATTTTTCTTCAGAATTAGTAACCTAGCGAATCGGTTCCTCGCCCTTCAGCAAGAAGACCTCTAGAATGAACAAGAGCAAATCCGAAGAAACGGAAACGCCCGTCTCGCGCCAAACGAAACCAGAAGCGGCGAAATGTGATCGCGGCTTTAGATGCCTCTATTTGCTGCACAGGTGTCGAGCGCCCAAATCCCTAATAAAGAACCGATGGTGCTGTCAACGGCCTATCGAGTAGTCTCCCCTACTATTTCTACTTTCCCAGAAGACCCATGGCTACAGGTGGATATCGACGCCCTGTTAGCCGAAGGGGAAATGCCCTCGTGAACTGAAATCAAAGGAAAACCCTCAATACTACCTGTGCTCAACCAACCATCGTCGTAGAAATTAAATCGACAATTGATGACATATAATTTATCACTGTCTGATGAATTCACTTAATGTTGATAGATATAATAAATTTTGTCTGTATAATTCTCGTGTTTTGTCGCTATTCATTAGTTTGTCTGAAATAGATAATGATGCGATTTGTAGTAGATCAGTAATTGGCAGGTAAAGTCGTCTCTTTGGACCAGGGACGCACTAGATTAACCAAGTATTAAGCGAGGTAAGTCCTTCTATCGGCACTCAGGAACCCGTACCGTGAACCTTACAGGGAGTAGTCCTAACATAGGGTCTCACCTGCTTGTAAGTTCCAACCTGCGTGTGCATCACCAACATGATACATCATCATGGGCATACGTATGGAAGATTCATGTCAAATCGTGAAGGGAACTTAGGGAAACGATCTGAGCATATATTTAACCTCCCTAAGCAACCAACATAACAAAGAACAGTTGGCTATTGGAGTGCGTTACTTCGATTTCGATAAGCTTGAAATCAATGAAGACTTTTTAAAATTTGTTCCAATAATTGATAAAATCGCCGATGGAATATCATCAGAGATAATGAGAACTTTTCAAGAACTTAATGTAGATGTAAGCTTCTGTGTCGGTCAGGGATTTGATGAAGCGGCTGTTATGTCAGGAGAGAAATCAGACGTTGCAAAAGAAATTAGAGATAGTTTTCCAAGTGCTATCTACATTCATTGCATGAGTCACTGTCTTAATTTGGCATTGACATATTCGTGTAATATTGCCTTACTTAAAAGCTATACTGAGACAATTAAGTAAATTTTCAACTTTTTTAATACACCAAAGAGTCAGCAAGTTCTTTAGAAAGCATTGCAGAAAAATGTTCAGAAAGCACAACAAAGAAGTTAATAAATATATGTCCTACACGATTTATAGAACGCCATCAAACATTTGCAACGTTCACTGAACTTATCGATTGAGTTGTATCTGGCTAACAGAGCATTGTTGAATGGTATGATGATGCTTCACATTTAGCAATTGAATTCTTAAATACGATTCTTACATTTGAATTTATAATGTCTTTACTGTCACTTGACTATACGCTGAGCATTACTGTAGGACTTAGCAGATATTTACAATCAGTTTTGATCGACATGAAACAAGCTATAGAAACATCATCGGATATTATTGACACATTCAAGGAAATTGAGGAGAGATTGATCAAACAAGTTTGATGCGATATATTCAAATGCAACAAAAATTGCTGAAAAATATGAAATTGATATTCGAAAACCGAGATTTTGTGGTAGACCACGTATGATTATTTTAGACACAAAAGAATATTATCAAAATATTTTATTCAAACCGCTTATTAGTAATTTCTGCAGCGAACTTGAGGAAAGATTTCAAAAGCATAAAGGAATTTTGACAGGATTTCGAATCATTACTAAGCACAACATTATTGCTGAAGAAGAAATTGCGAAAGCTGTTGATGATATTTTGTAGTTTTATGGTGACTACTTGCAAGCTTCAGCAACTCAATTAAGGGCAGAAATTAAAATGTGGAATTTCAGATTATCAAAGCTTGTTGAAAAACCGAATTCAAAACCGAATTCTTTTTCCGAACGTTTTAAAGTTGCTTTCAATACTAGTATCCCTTCCGGTTACAAATTGTACGCTTGAAGGAAGCATTAGTAAATTAAATTTAATCAAAACTTTTGACCGTGCTATATGACTGAGGATCGGTTAAATGGATTAGTTTAATTAAATATTTATAAAGATGAGTCAACTGAGATCGAAAAGGTTTGCACGTAGAATCAAAATAAATGTATGAATTATGTAAAAGTTAAAATCTTTGAAATAAATGTTAAAATTTATGTTTTTGTGGTTCAAAAAGTCTTTTCTATTGGGCACCCTCCGTCAAGAATTCCTGGCTACGCCCCTGATCCAAACAATTCAATTCAACAAACAATGATCATATCGAATTATCTTGTTCAGTAACGATGTCCTAATTAACTTTCCTGTTCATATTTGATCATCTTATTTATTGAACTCTATTTTATTTTATGTATTTGATTTTTGTTTTTGATAATGTATTGATAAAATCATTTGTTAATCGAACAGTTTTTTGTTTAAAACATCACAACTAAATTTTCATCTTACTAATACTATTGGGATACTTTTATTATTATAACGCAAGGAACTTTCTAGTATCGAGAATCATACGGCTTTAATATTTTTTGAGTATTGTAAGTGTAGTAATGAAATTAAATTATATTTACACAAAATTCGTTCTCCCTCTTTAATAATATTTTTATTCACCAGTTTTATAGGCAGGTTCCTGATATTTAAACATTTATTCAGTATTAGACTATTAATAAGTGACCATGGAGACATCTCTCATCGTCGGGTGTAAGGGATTCGTAGTGGTTCCTAATCTAGACGGTGGGAAATGTCTTTAAGTCACCAGCAGATGGCCGTAATGTAGTCTCCCTTTGAGGCAGCATTACAGTTCTCTCTGACGATTATAGTTAATGCTCGAATTTTCTATACTAATGAGAGTATCCAAAATATTCTGCTATGAAATGTGAAAAATAGGAATATCCACAATGATAAGAAAGGTTACCACTTTATCACAAAGTTAATAAGAAGTAGAAGATGAGAAATAACCATTTAAACATTTCATAATATCAATAACAGACAAATTAACAATTGAGAATAATGATATCTGATCATTTAAAGATTTAGTAAACATTGAAAATCGCTAATTCAAAGATTTAGTAATAAATGGTACTTAGCCATTTAATTTAATTAGTTAAGGTTATAAAAATATTTTCTAATTCCTGAGTTTCCTCAGCATTCCATCTATTCACATAAGTTAGGGTTACCAATTGCCGTAGGGATTCCCACTTATTTACAGTTATCTTAATTTAATTAAGAAAATATGCAGCCCTTTTCAATTTCATGGAATTCAGTTTCATCTATTTTCAAAATCCTCTTTGATCTTCTCTTTTATTTCCTTTTTCTTACTTCTCATTATTTAAAAATAATAAACTTTTCTAAAGAATTAAAAATTTAAACTTTTTGTTCAATAAAATATCCTGTTGGGCTAGAACCAAACATTGAGAGCTTGTTTTAATGAGTCGGAAATACATAGCATAAAAACCGCACCAAGTTGAATTAAAATCTATGATCATACATCAAATAATAAGTAAAATAAGTCAAATAATAAGACCATAATCGAATAAATTAGGGATGTTATGGTTCGTATTTACACGAAGGATATATGACAATGAGTGCATACGTTAGGATGATGAATAGAAAATGTTCTAAATAAAAATTGAAACTAAAAATTTCTATTAAAATTGATAAAATAATAAAAATTAAAATAAAATTAGTTAAAATTATTTAAATTATAAAATTTATAAAATTAAATTGTTAAAATGATTAAAAAATAAGATTAATTAAATAATTTGATTATTTAAATCAATTAAATTAATTATAAAAAATTCCATGCATTCATATATGTGTGTGCAACGTAATTCGAGATTACCGCATTCTGATTGGATATAGTGGCAGTGAATGTAATCAAAATCAGTATAAATACTGATTGCAAATTCAATTAAACAACTTTAACACTAAGTTACATGAAATTTTAAACTTTTCATTTCAGACAAAAACTTTTGATTTGCTCTCAGTTTTCAGTTTATGCCATTGTGGTAAGTTTGCTGTATATCAAGCAATTTTATGTACGAAGTAATGTTTTAAGTTAATAAATTTTTATATTCAATTTAGTTTTTTTTGTGTTCTTTTTTATCGTTTGTTTCCAGTTTTAATTTTTATGTTTTGAGTAATTTTAATAGTTACAGTGTAATGGATCTTACCATTAGCCAAAGATCAAGAGAAATTCTCTGTCTTCTGATCTTGTGGCTTAATAGCAGTTTAAGACACCCAGCTGATTTCATTCGTCATGGAAGGCCTCCGACGAGTCGATCAATGATACATTTTTATGAATTATAGTGAGTTAGGCGAGTAATGAGAAAGGTTAGATCGATTGTAAGTAAAGAAGGTTTAGTTTTTGGTGATATTAGAGAATCCTCGAGTAATTATAATTGCAAATAGATCAGAATTAGAAATATAGGCAGAACCCTGCTCAAATCTTTCGAAGAATAAGTCGAATATTCTCAAGCATTGCAGGAAGTATTGAACAACATTTATTAACTGGAAAAGAATGGCGGATCCCTGCGCAAAATTTTCCAAAATAACATTGGAAAACATTTAATAAGGAGGACCACAATTAAATGAATAAATGAATGACAAATAGATAGCGAATAGTGACATAAGACCTTCTATCGGCAGTCCAGAATCCGAAAATGAAAATACAATGAGGAATAGTTTTAGCATTAGAGCTCACCTGCTCATTGATTTTCAGCTATTGTTTACATCACCAATATGGTTGCTACCATGGCTACGCAGATGGTAGAAAGTACAATAGTCATGAAGGCGTTTAGGAATGAGTCGATTCAAAATCCATAAGTAACCTTAGCATATTTAAGCGCCAACAATCCTCTAAAATTCAAAACGACACACTATAAAAATTTTTAAAATTTTTAAAGCTTCTATAATTAGAGTAATTACGATCTGCAATCGTTAATATTTTCTTGTAACGCATATTCTAAAAAAATAATAAGACTATAGAGAAATTCTCTATAGTAATAATCTACTTTAGAGAATTACAAAAATTAAAATCGAAAATAGAATTTCTAGAATTAGAAAGAAAACGAAAATTTTATAAAAAGAAAATGAGAATCAACAACAGATGAATCCTAGCAAGAATTTTAAGATACAGTATAAAGAATTATTCCCTACGTTAGACAATCTAACTATAACCAGATATAAAGGAAAGATTTTGATCTAATTTCATTTTAAATCAATTTTCAAAAGCTATCCCGAACAGAATTGAAATTTATCTCAGATCTCAAAAATTGCACATTCCTCGTAAATAAACGTCCAATAAACCAAGGAATTTTTCATTTAATTTGACTCTAAAGAAATTTTGAAAGTCACCTTAGACAGAATAGAAATCCTAGTCCCTTAAATTTGAAAGACCATACATTCATCCTAAATAAAAGTTACGAGAGTTAAAGAATTTTGCATTCACTTTAGTTCTAAAGAAATCTTGAAATTATTCTAACCAGATTTGTGTTTCTCGATCTCCTAGATCAGGGGTGGCCAACCTTTTTGGTAAAAGGGCCATTACAATATTTTTGAATAATGCGGAGGGCCGCAGGTTTGAAAGGCGTAAATTTTTAACTTATGCTTCTGTGCTAATTCCAACTAAGGAACAGGAGAAGCGCAGTAATAGCCCGTAGTGGGGTCTGAGACAACCGCTAAAAAAACAATAAAGCATTTGCGTGCATGTTAAATAAATTATGCTTCTTAGGTACAGGATAAACTGGCACTATTTATACTTGATAGCCCTGATTATAAAGCATAATGAATCGGGCAAATTTTCAAAATGTAGCATACAAAACTAATTGGTTAAAATAGATAATTTATTGGTTAGGTTTCGTTTTTTTGATAAAAATTTTTATAGTTTGTATTGTAATTATTAACTATATATTCTTTGTATTGCATTTATTACATTTTTTGTATTATATCGTATTTTAAAAAGATTTTATTATATTTTCAAAATATTAAAGCATGCGGGCCGCCAATTGATGACCCGCGGGCCGCCGGTTGGCCACTCCTGTCCTAGATAATTAAGGTTTATAATTTTTAGAGTTAATAAACGTTATAAAAGTAGAATTTGTTGGTTATACCTTATTCGTTAAATTTCATACTTATATGTGATCACACTACCTTAAATAACATACATTCACCTCAGCTGTCACGAGACTCGGCTGGGCTCTACAAACTTTCTTAACATAAAGTAATAACAAAAATTAATAATTAACACACATAATTTCAGGAAACTTAGCTTCTATTTAGTTCATAGAAACCTATTTCAATAAATATTATATTTCTACTTTAAAAATATCTAGGAAAATAACACAAAAAAGAAGAAATATTGTTATCTAAATATCCCATTCATCAGTGACTCAATTTCAAGATCCTGAAAAAACTTAAACTGTCTCCAATTCGTATAAAGCTTGGACATTGAGAAAAGCTCTGGTAAACAACACAAAAAAAGAAAACTATTGCACAATGGAAATATCCCATTCATCAGTGACATACTCAACTTCAAGCTTTAAAAATTTAAAAATTATTTATAGTGTGTCGTTTTGAATTTTAAATGATATTTAATTAAAATTATTTTTTAAATTTTAAATTCTTCAGAAAAAAAGTTTATTATCATTTTTAATCAATGAGAAGTAAGAAAAAGGAAATAAAAGAGAAGATCAAATAGCATTTTGAAAATAGAAGTAAATTATATGAAATTGAAAAGGGCTATCTTATAGTCGAAAAATTTTTCATTTATATTAAATATATTATTCGCACCAAAAGACTTAAATTATTATTTAATTATTATAAATTTATTTAGTGCTGCTACTAGGTAATCACTTTATTATTATTATTATTATTTTTATTATTATTATTATTATTATTATTATTATTATTATTATTATTATTATTATTATTATTATTATTATTATTATTATTAGTGACAAGTGAGGAATATAAACAGAGTTAAATATACAGTATTATGTAATATTTGTATATTACCCGAGTGTGGGTAGTAAATTACATAATTACATAAGTTGTTTAATTCATATATTATGATATAATTTTGACCATTGACCTTTTATAACATAATTGGCCTCTGACAAGCCCGGTTTAACCACTAGGCGAACTTGACGGTCACTTAGGGCGGCACTAAAACCAACGTAAAATTGAAATATTAAAACAAATTCCCACCTTTTAGTAATAATTTTAGTAATAAATTTAGTAATAAATGGATTAAATATTTTTATTTTTAGTGGAGTGACGCCGACCTTTAGACATGCAATTTTTAGTTAATTTATATTAATATTTAAATTTTTTTTGCAATATATTACATTTTATTATTTTCCGCTAGATGAAACGAATTGAATAGTATAAATTTTATCACTAGTTTTCTTACTTACTTTCGACATTTTGTTTTACTTTTGTACAACGTTATATTTACAATCATTTGATTTAAATATTTAAAGTTGTATATGTAAATTGTAATTATTTTATTTTATTTACAATTTATTTTATTAGGATTCTCATCCGTTACAACATTAATATCTGGTTCCAAATCAGAGGAAGGAGGGGGTAAAATTGTTGCCGTAGTATTTTTCTGCTTTTTGATTATGCAATTGTTGCCGTAAGCTACACATTTTTTTCTGGAATTTTTAGTACACAATTTTCTTTTCAGACTATAGTGACGGGGTCCTGGGATTTTCAATACAAAAAGGGGTTTACACTAAAAAAGCATGGATTTTTCCAGGTCAATTCAGGTGGGTCACCTTGGTCACGGGGTTTTCAATGCAAAAAAGGGGTTTACACTAAAAAAACATGGTAATTTAACGTCTCAGGAAATTACAAAAGCATGGCAATTTAAGGTCTCAGGATATTTTCAATACAAAAAGCCAAAAATAAGTCAGTATTATTTGGGTGGGTCTCCTTGGTCCTGGGATTTTCAATACAAATAGGTAGTTTTCAATAGAAAAGGGTGGTCTACACTAAAAAAGCGTGGTAAATTAAGGATAAATAGGTAAATAATGGTCCAAATTTTTGAATGAAAGTAAATTATGGGCTCAGTTTTTTGAATTACATTAAATAATTGGTCTAAAAATTGAATTACAGTAAATTATGGTCCAAATTTTTGAATTACAGTAAATTTTAGGCTCAGATTTTTGAATTAAAGTAAATTATGGGTATAAAAATTCAATTACAGTAAGTAATTGTCCAAAATTTTCAATTAAAGTAAATTAAGGTCCAAATTTTAAAATTAAAGTAATGAATATGTTCAAATAAGTAAATTATGGTCTAATAATTGAATTAAAGTAATAAATTGGCTCAAATAAGTAAAGTAAGGTTCTAAAAAATTAAATTAAAGTAAATTAAGGTCTAAAATTTTAAATTAAAGTAAAGTAAGGTCTAAATTTTTAACTTAAAGTAAATTAAGATTCAAATTTTTCAATTAAAGTAAATTAAGGTTCTAAAAAATTAAATTAAAGTAATCAATGGTCTAAAAATTGAATTACAGTAAACTATGGTATAAAATTTTAAATTAAAGTAATCAATGGGCTCAATTAAGTAAATTATGGTTTAAAATTTAAAATTAAGTAATCAATGGTCCAAAAAATTAAATTAAAGTTAAATAAGTAAATTAAAGTAATAATTTTTAAATTAAAGTAATGTAATAAGTCAATTAAAGTAAGATTTTAAAATTTATTAACAAAAAGTTGGAATAATAGTCCGTGATTGAGAATTGAAATTTTTTAATGAAAATTTTTATGAAATATTTTTTTAAGATAATTTTTAAAGTAAATTTTAATGGAATAATTTTTTTAAGTTAATTTTAGATGGTATTTTTTATGAAATATTTTTAAAGACAAATTTTAATAATTATATTTAATAATAATAATTCAACAACAACCAACAATCAGATATCAACTACCAACTACAAGATACTAACAACTTAGTATCATCAACCAGTAACTTATGAACAGATATTTACAACAAGATACCAAACGCTATCAGTCAAGTACTTACAACTAGATACCAAGTACTAACAACCAGCTAACTACCATCTACCAAGTACCATGTACTAACAACAATCAAGTACTAAGCATTATCAACCAACTACTAAATACTTACAACCACCTACCAAGTACTAACAACCAAGTACAAGATACTTACGACCAAATGACCACATGAAATTATTGGTTAAATAAGTAAATTATTGTCTAATTTTAAAATTTAAGTAATCAATGGTCAAAAATATTAAAGTTAAAGTCAATTAAGATGAAAGTTTTCTGGGATTTTCAATGTTAATTTTAGATGCAAATCTTCGTCAATTAATCAATGACCACATGAAATTATTGGTTAAATATGAAAATAAGGCTTATATTTAGTTGTTAATTAAATTGTGATGTAAAATTAAGTAATAAAGAATAAATAGGTAACTTAAGGATAAGTAAATTAAAGTTAAAAATTTTAAATAGGTAAATTAAAGTCCAAATTTTAAAATTAAGTAATCAATGTTCTAAAAAATTAAATTAAAGTTAAATAAGTAAATTAAAGTAATAATTTTTAAAGAATTAAATTAAAGTAATAGTTTCTAAATAAGTAATGTAATATGTAAATTAAAGTAAGATTTTTAAATTTATTATCAAAAGATTGAATAACCACCAACATATTTTGAGAAATGTCATTTTTAATGAAATTTTAAATGTAAAATTTTTTACTGTAATTTTTAATGGCTCTCTCATCGCAAGGCACTCTACGACCATCTACAGAGATGACGTTATTGGTTTCGCCTTTACCTCTCGCAAGCCTGCTGGATGCAATCGTTTGAGAGCATCCAGAATCGACTAATCCAACGCACCACTTTCCGTTCACCTTGAGCTTGACTATTACCTGCGCCATTCTTGGAGTTATTGAGAAACCGCTAGTGCCACATTTTTCCTTCTGGCGTTTCCCTGCGATCTTTTTGGACATTGTCTGGATGAGTGCCCTGTGTTCTCACATGGCCAACATTCTTGCATAGGACATTTGTTCACGTAGTGACCTGATCTCCCACAACCGCAACAGACTCTACTTTCCATTCTGGTATTGTTAGGCGAATTTTTGCAGAGGCTCGCATCTGTTGGGATACTGGTGATAGCAAACCTGTAACAAATGCTCTCTTCAGCATATTATCTTCTTTAATGCCAGCCAGTGTGGTCAATTGCTTTAGATCTGCGAGAAAGACGTCCACTGCCTCTCGGTTCCATGACCTGGTTCGAAATTTATCATAGGCCTAAAAACCGTCCATTAAAAATGTGTCTAACAGCGCCCTTTCGATTGTGTTGCAACAACGCTTATCTTTTTCCATCAGACGATCGTAGACAAAAAAGCAGGCCCTTCTAACAGCAACCGTAACACGAGTGATATATCTTCTATTTTTTGATGAGTAGCCACCAATTTGAATTTCTTCAACCATGTCGAGAATTCACCTATTCTATCATAGGGGTTTAAAAATTTTTGAAATTCCATCACCGCGATAGCTTGTTGAATAATAGTTATGGGACTAGAAGGACAATGTTTATTTAATTAAAAACAAACATCAATATATCGACCTAAATTACCGCAACGAAATATAATATAGACAAGAACTATTGCACAATAGATTCGTCGTTCGACACTCTTACGCAACAGTGTCGCAGTATTTTCTCGCACAATAAGTTTAAATTTAATTTTCGAAAATATTTATTATCAAAAATATAAAGTAGATTTAATTATAATATTTAAATTAATATTAACTAAATTAAATTGAAAATATTAAAGGATAAATAAAAATTAAAGTATATTGAAAAATATATAAATACTTACACTTTATTGTGTTTGCATTAATTTTCTTGGAATTATTTCCCGTCATTTTATTGTTTTTGTTGTAGTTGTTTCTGTTGAAATTTTTGATGCTACTAAAGTTGTTATAATTGCTGTTGTAATTCATTTTCTAGAAAACAAAATAAGAGTATTAATAAATAATTTCATGAAATTTATGAAAGTTTAGGTATTGATTAAGGTAACTATTAAATGAATTGATTTCATTTATATACTACATATTACACAACAATAAATCAATAATTTATCAACAAATAAAATTCAAGAAACCAAACACGTCATTTCATACCATTAAATTATATTTAGTAGTAGGATGACACAAAAAGTACAAACTAACAAGAATGAGTATAACATAACATTTATTTGATTTTTTCTTATATTCGAAGATCTTTCATCGACGTTAACCAGACTAAACAATGTTGTCTACATGATTTAGTCAATGGACTTTGATAGCAAGTTTTATTATATGCATTTGACATTAATAACAATTGAAGTTTTGATATTAATAGAGAAGGATATTAAAATTCCATAGGATCAAATGCATATATTTTTCCGGTTTCACATAAACTATGAGCCAATGTTCTCCCTTGAGATTACAAGAATGACTATTTACAATTAAGGCCTTGTTTACATCAATATATAACTCAGCTCTGAACATTCTTTGACCTATGTATTCAATCTGAATAGAACAATTATCAATAAATTAAAATAATTAAAAATAAAATTCTTACTTTATTTTTAATAATTTGCTGCGCCCCAACTGTCCCGAGACAGTATGTCAGAAATAAACATAACAAATACACGCATTCGACATTAATCCCAAGGAAAATATCCCAAATTTCTTTACAGACGAAAATGGGATACCACAAAAATGGATAGAATTTGCCAAATTAACACTAAGCCTATCAGGTATAAAATCATCAAAAACAGTCTGCTCTCACATAATTTGCTGCCCTTCCCAGCAATATCAAAGGACGACCAACCCTTTCAAAAACCCATATAATACTTTAATAAATTGGAACAAAGTAAACAGACGAGAACTACTCGAATCTTGCTTAAAAGATATTAAATTGGCTAATGACAAGCCGTATGAATTTCTGTGAAATTCAAAAGCAAAACTCGAATATCGAACAGGGCATCTATGTATACCTGTAGTTGAATATCTTCAGGAGGATAGAGTGTCTCAGATAGAACGATAAGATAAATTTCTTTTTGTGTTGGTATCTTTTCTTTCGGAACTTGCGCACTCAGATTCTGATAATAATAATTAATATATAGAATTTAATTTTCTAACAATTAGTCTTTTTATAATTTTATTTGCCCACTCGTTTTGTTTAAATATTGATTTTTTTTAATCTATTTTGATGTTTTGTTGATAAATACATCAATGAATAGTTATAATTTTCTAGAAGATTTGACCATATAATGTAT
>CAUHTR010002617.1:0-56180 GCA_959609185.1 Schmidtea polychroa | reverse complement strand
AATTCCCTTCAATTAAATTAGACCTCCAAGAGGAAGCCCGGAGGAAATAAAACCAAAAATAATTGGCAAAAATAAAGTCAATTAACAAGCGAGTATAAAAGCAACTGACAAGAAAACAAAATGCCAGTTGGTCGAAGAAAAGAAAACAGAAGTTGACGAGAGTGAAAAAGGAATATTAAAGTTAGTCGAAAGTAAACCATTTAAAAAAATCGAACGTACCAGAAAGGGATATCTCCGTTGGAAGATCTACCCCTGCGTGAGATTTGTTGGCAATTGAAAAGTGCAGACAAAACCTGATTGTATCAAGTGTGAGTAAAGCTAATACAAGTGTAAAAGTGTAACTGCATCAGTGTCAATAAAGATTTTGTGTTGGGTTATTTGTTTATTTATTTATTTGGAAAAGAACACAAAGGAGTCAGACCGTAGTACCGACTTGCATTAAAAACCCAACATATTTGGTGAGCCCGACGTGATCAAAAGTCGGTGAAGATTTGTTGAAATTGTGATAATATTTGAGTGATACCGAGGAATAAAAAGGTCGGTGAAAATTTGTTGAGATTAGTAAAGTATCGAGAAAAAAAAATTTGGAAAAAGATAATAATAATTAAATAAATAAATATTGAAGTGAAACGTTTATTTGAAAGTGGTGAACATTATTCGAGAATTATTAAAGTGGTGAATTTATTATTGAAGCAAAGTGGGAAAATTTGTAACGATTGATTGTTGAAAAGTCAAAATTAAAACGAAAGGTAAATTTTGTAATTGTAATACTTTAAATTTTAGACGAGTAAAACCTGTGTTAACCAGATCATTTTATAAATTGAGAAGCCAAAAACTAGTAGAGAATATAATGAGTACCCAAAGACAAGTTAATAATACAAATAATAATGATGAAACACCGGTGTCCACAGTTTCTGTGGGGAATGCCAGGGAAGGCAATGATTATGCGAGTTGCCAAAAACTACCTGTGGATCAGTACGGTGGAAGATCCGCTGGAATTTGTCGATTTTATGGCAGATTACTATATGTATGCGACGCCTATGGATGGATCCAATCGATAATGGTGCAAAGATTACCGCTATACCTAAAAGGAGCAGCCAGAGAAGCGTGGCAACAAATTGATAAAAGAATAGTAGCAAATGACTGGACCAAGTTGAAAGACGCTTTAAGCCACGAAATTAATCGGAGGGGATATCAAACGGATAATGCGACAGAAATTCTATAACCGCGTACAAAAACCAGAGGAATCGGTAAGTGAGTTTGCTTATCATTTATCAACTCTTGCAGAGAAAGCGTTCGAAGTGAAACCAGAACAGGCCGAGATGGCAAAGCAGGTAAAAGAATTATTGCAGGATCAATTCTTGTCAGGAGTAAAGAAAGAAATTAAAAGGCTTTATGCTATGTTGATTTTAACGACTTTGATGAATTGATCAAAAGGCAATGAAAATTGAGCTAAATTTAAAAAGCACACAGTCAAAATCAGAGTCGTTTGCAGTCATCTCAGGCGCAAGCGAAAGATCAGTAACCCCAATAAGAAACAATCGTTTTCAACAAACAAGTAGTCCATCACCAAAATTTAGATCAAAATTTCAGTCGAAAATCAACAGATATTCAAATTGATGGAAAAGAAGGTCCTATCCAATGTAGTCATTGTCAAAGGATTGGACACCATGTTAACCAATGCTGGTTTAAAAAATAGAGTACAGAGAAGCCCAATTCCGATTCAGTGTGATAATTGCCAAAGAATGGGACATGACAGCAATCAATGCTGGTCCAAAAATAATGTACAACGGAGTCCAAGGCAAATGTGGCCTGATTGGTTAAAAGGAAATGGTGCGAAAAGTTTCACTAAAGCGAACATTAATGAGCAGAGAACTAATGATAACTTACAATGCTTTAATTGCGGAAGAAAAGGGCATGTGTCACGAAATTGTTTTGCCAGGTCAAGATCAACATCAACATCACCATCACCGCAGAGAGATAAAGGTAAATCTACAAGGACAAATTCAATGCCATCATGCAGAAGTTATGGACACATGGCTAGATCATGTCCAAGAAATATGGATAAATTCCAAAGGCCATATTAAAGAAATCGGATTAGGTTTCAGAGTGACAAACCGCAGATGGATAATGTAGCTTTTATTCAGCCAGATAATTTTAATGAAAGGAATTGAAAGCGAAGTGAGAGAAATGGGTCGACGTTTGGATCGATTGATGTCAAAGTTTGAATCAGAAGAGGAACTACAATAATCACATGATGTATGAGTCGCAAGAGGAATTGAATGAAAAGAGTCGAAAAGGAGAGTTATAAAAGATGATTTAGAAAGTGAAAAAGCAACAATGATAATGACCAGAATCGAAAAACTAATTGGAAATAATGAAATAGAGTCGGCTAAAGTGATCAAATCGTTGAGAGAATTAAGTCAAATATCTTTGAGTATGAGAAAGATAAAAAGTGTAATTAGCTTTGTGCGTTAACTACTATAATATGAATCCAAAGTATAAAGAAGAAATTAAAGGATTAATGAAAATATTTGGAAAAGCTTTGAGAGAGAAAACAGGGTTAGATTCCATCTTGGTGGAAGTAGTAAACGAGATTGATAAAAGTGTATTATGTTGTCGTTGTGAGGCAAATGATTGTGTAAATGATTTAAAGAATAAATTAAAAGAAAAAAAGGAAGGATGCATGATAGAGTTGAGATTTAATGAGAGATTGTTAGAAAATGACGAATTTTTGGTGGATTGTGGATTTATACCAGGAAGTACAAATGAATTAAAAATGGGAAATGTAATTACTAGTGATGAAATAATGGGTAGTAAAATAATAGACAAAAGGAATTCAAGGGAGATATTAGAGGAATTACATGATGCGTTATATATTGGAGATGAAGATGAAATCAATGAGAAGTTACAGATTATTGAGAAATTAGAAATGGAGGAAAACGATAAACTAAAAATAGTGAATGCAATACGACCATAGTTACATGTGAAAACCAGATATGCCAAGTTATTAAGAAGTTATTGCAAAGGTTGGGCAAGGAGCTCAGAAAGGCAAGAGTAGAGTTAAAGCCATTTTTTGATAGCATTAGATTATGAGGGATATGGCAAAACGGAATATGTAGACGAGCATTGGTGTGCAAAGGTCCGAAAATTGCGGAAGAGAGCGGCTGAAACGCTGGGAAAAGATGGAATTATTATAGTAATGTACAAAGGTGAAGAACTTGACGATGATGAATACCTATATGATTGTGGGTGTGTACCACAAGAGCTGGATGAAAACGATATTTGATCCGAGATGGACGAGTGGGATATTTAGTGAACCATATAGTCGTAGTAAAGGGAGTGAGTTTAGAAGCAAATATTGAGTCTAACAAGCTGACACAGAGGAACAAGATGAAAAAGTTAAGGGAAATAAAGAAATTGATGAAATCGTTAGTGATAATGAGCAAAAAGATCCTGATAACAAAGATCAGTCCACGGAACCAGACGTACAAGGAGAGCCACTTGTACCTGAAGGCGAAATAAATGGTGAAATCAAAAATAAGAAAGTTAGAATTTTATATGAAATAAAGAAATATTTAGTGAGGCTAGAACAGGACGTCGACGAAACTAAGAAAATGTTGAACATATCGTTAAAGCAGTATATCCAATGTTCGACGTAGAAATAGAGGTAGATGATGAATTGAAAGAAGTAGTCAAAGAGATGAAGAATAGGCTTCCTGAAGTGATGCAGAAATTTGGCGAAGAGAATACATTTTGCGAGAGATCAGTAATTGAAAATTTGGCAAAAAATGAATTAATAAGGAAGTTATAATAATAGCTTTAACTTATGTTGTTTTAGAATTGGAACGCATACGTTCGCAAGGTCAGATAAGTTAGAAAATTTGATAGACATCGCTGCCCGGCTAGTAAACGAATATTTAATGAGCTGGGTAAACGAAAAAGGTGGTTGGAAAACACTGTGTTCATCTCTAACAGAGAAAGAAAAATGAGAAGCAAGAATGAGTCCACCCCAAAGACGAGTAAATGAAGAGATTAAGCCAGAATAAGAAAACTATGATATTTCCATGGGCGATGTTTATGGTGATTACGTTTTGTGCAATAATTACACAGACATCATCTTTAGTTGCGTACGATTGTTCCCAAAACTGAAATGGGGAAAAGTTTATTCGGTAGTAGATATGTCGGAATGCCCAGGTGCGTATCCGAGCAGTTTAAAAAAGAGAAATGACGTAAAATATTATGTGTATCAAGAGTCTGATCTGCGAAGAACTCAAGTGAGAGAGTGTATGTCAAACATACAACATTTGTATTCTATTGTGGTAAATGGAGCCCATCGTCACTCATAAAAATGCATGCGATACCTAGGCCAGTCGAGGTGCTTCCAGAAAACTGTCTAGCAGCATTTCAAACAGGAGAATTAAAAATAAGTCCAGAAATTCGTTTAAAGGCAAAATTGAACCATAGAATACGAGAAACAATATTGTAAAGGGAGTTATGAAAGCAAATGGCGACTGTGAAGGTGAACCATATAAATGAACGGTAAAATTATTCAGCAAACAGTGGTACTAGAAGAGTATCTCACGGAGTTGAGAGAGTTCGAAGGAGCTTTCGATGATGATACGGGAAAATTACAAACTCATCCATTCTGTATATGAAACAAACACATTGTCAAACAGGGGAATCGATTCTTGTTTATAATGTAGAAACAAATAAGTGTATTTAGCGCACTTAAAAACTATGAACTTTAAAGAGCTAGTAGGAGAACAGTTTAGAGATAAACCAGATAATTTCAATATGAATTATAGACCAATAGTACCATTAAAATCAACCCCAGTATGGACAAGCAAATGGGAACAGTTTTAATGTCTACGTTACCAGCAGATGGAATGCGATTTATAAAAAAGGAAATCACAAATAAATGTGGTCGAATGGTATATGTAACAAATTATAAAGGTGTTTACGTATCTAGAAATGTTGTGGAAGAAGCAAAAATTAAAATTCACAGAGATGACATTAAACTTACTCATTATTTTAATAATAAAATTGATTATTTGTTTCATTTTAGTCAAAACATCATGGAAAATGTATATAGAGAAATGATTCTGAACGATTGTAAGTTGAATAAAGAGATTCTCCGAATCGGATGGCGATGGCAATTACGAATCCAAATTTAGTAGCACCTATGCTAATATCAGAAAATGGAGTGTTTGCGAGAATATTTGGAGAAGCATTATACAGTTACAAATGCAAGAAGTCACAGTGAAAATTGCCAAATACGAAAAATGTACGAACGAATTACCAGTAGCTTTGGGGAAAGGTACGATTTATGGAACCGATAACTAGAATCTTGCTTGATGAACAAACTAAACCAAACTTTTGCAATGCAATCGATTATTAGCCCCTTTATACCGATTAGCTACAGATTCATGGATAGCCTTACCAGATTATCGTGGGGTCAAGACTCCAGACAAACTAGAATTAACAATTTAGAATAACTGATAAATTTCACATCACTAAACAAAATGGCACAAATGGGCTTGTATGCAAGCGAAGATATCGAAGAAGCTCAAAGAATTTGTTGTTTCCATCCAAAAGGAACGGATAATTTCAGAAATGAATGACACAGTATTACCGAATGGAGAAGGAACAGTAAATTACGAAATTTGCTAACACCTGATCATTTCAAACGAGCTACATATAAAACGATGGAAAAGATTTGGGGCAAGTTCATGTTTTGGGACAAGCATGTGCAGGTTTAATTGGAATTTACGTGATTGTGATAACGGCAAAGGTGGTAGTGTCGCAAATGTTGTCAGTACATCGAATATACGCAATATCGGGATGGTCATGGAAATTAGTTATTGGTTGTATTCCATTGTTGGCTAGATTCTTTATTACAGATCATCAATTTAAAGAAATGGCAAGAGTAAGGGCACAATTAAGAAATGGCCGAAAAGTGAGGAATCGACGTGTCAGTCGGAAGATAAAAACGACGATCATAATGATGATAACAACAACGGGGAATCGGAGTATAAATGCTTTCGAAAAAGTGTTAATAAAGAGTAAAGTAGAGCCAGAGTCCAGGTTCTTGCTTGAACCAATGCCAAAATTAAGCGGGATTGATACTCTTAGTAGATGGTATACCCCGACATTTAGACCAACAGCACCAATATATCCAAATGAACAATTAAAAGAAATGAAACCTGTAGATAATATCACAATCGAATTAGAGAAGATTGAACCAACGAGTGCTGAAATTGAAATAAAGAATATGCTTGGTCTACCATGCAGCTATGCACTAATGACAACAGTCGTAGGAGGAAAACAACCTCGAATAAACATACAGTTTAACAAGAGAAAAGTGGAAGCTTTATTAGACTCAGGCTCAAGTCATACTATAGTAGCAGAAAGTTCTTGACGTATCAGGAGAAAGGCCAAAATAAAACCAACGAATCACATTATAAAATCAATGTCACATAATGCACTAAATATTGTTGGAAAATTAGAAGTTAAACTGATAATTGGAGATCAAGAAATAATTCATTGGGTATCAGTGATGAGAAAAAGTCCTGTAAATGTCTTATTGGCATGGATGTCATGGAGCAACTACATGGAATCTCTCTTGATCTGAGAACTGGAAAACTAATAAAAGGACAAATGGGTGAAGTAGTGCCTGAAGTAGGAGAGGTATTTCTAAACCAAACATTGGAAGTACCACCAAAAAGTGAAGTAATATACTATGCAGATGTTATGAGGGTCTCAGATGAGGAGTACATATTTGAGCCAAATCAAAAGCTGGTTGAAAAATACGATGTGCCTATGTGTGATGAAGTAGTGAAAGTCCAAAATAAGTCAGTACCAGTTAGAATAGCGAATTATAGTGCAAGATCCGTTGAGATAAAACCCAAAACCAAATTGGGAAAATTAACAAAAATCAAATCAGAGGAAGCTCAGAAGTTACCGAGAAATATAAAAATTTATAAAGAACCTCAGATCACAAGCAAAGATTTGACGGATTTGCAAAAACAAGAATTCGGTGCGTTCGGTGGCTTCTGATTGGCTTTCTCCTTATCTCGTGTAAGAACTGAAAGAAGAAAGAAATAAATCTATTTTGCGAAACAAAATTAAATTACCCTTGAATTAGTTTATCATTTTCTTTTTGAATCTCCCGTCAAAAGCGCAAATCAATTTCGTAAATAATTTAATTGCCCTCAACTGCAATTAAATTAGTTGCTCATTAGTAAAATGAGTTCGAGATTTACAAAATTGCAAGAAAAAGAAAAATTGATATAATAATAATAATTATTATTATTGTTGTTATTATTATTATTATTATTATTATTATTATTATTATTATTATTATTATTATTAATTATTATTATGAATATTGTTATTAGTATTGTTGTTGTTGTTATTATTATTATTAGTATTATTATTGTCGTTATTATTATTATTATTATTATTATTATTACTATTATTATTATTATTATTATTATTATTATTATTATTATTATTATTCAAAAAAAAAATCATAATATAATAATTAGATATAATAATTAGATATAATAATTATTGTTATTATTGTTATTATCGTTATTATTGTTATCGGTAGGAATTATTGTTATTATTATCGGTAGTATTATTATCGTCATTATTATTGTTATTAGTATTAACATTATTATTTATATTAAGTAGTGTGAGGATGATGGGGGGGAGTCGAATAAGGAAATTTCAAAATAAAATATCTCAGATTTAAAATCATTGGCAAAGGCAATAGCTAAAATAGGTAGATAGCAATCCATTTTTATTATTGTTATTATTATGATTATTATTATTATTGTTATTACTGTATGGTAAATTAGACTTATTATATACATGCAGATTCGAGGTCGAATCTAAATTAAAGGGGGGAGATATGTTGGGGTTCAACAAGAGAGGCACAAAATGAGGTGAAAATTGACAAAAACACCAAATTCAAAATAAAAATTTAAAGTACAAAATATTAATTAAAAATCAAAAATTTTAAAAAATGAATATTTTCTGGGGGAAACTGGTATGGGCGGATGCTAAATAATGAGACGAGTTCAGCTATAATAAAATAAAATCAATGGGGGGTCCCTAAAAGGAATAAATTACAAAAAACAAAAATTAATTAAAAATTAATTAACTAATGGAAAACCCGAGCTAATGGGAAACCCGAGCTAATGGAGAACCCGAGCTAATGGGAAACCCGATACAATGGAAAACCCGAGCGAATTGAGAAATCCAATTTCGGGAAGGCAATTAATTTAGCCGGATAAAAAGCGCCGTCAAAGGAAATGAGCAAATTCCCTTCAATTAAATTAGACCTCCAAGAGGAAGCCCGGAGGAAATAAAACCAAAAATAATTGGCAAAAATAAAGTCAATTAACAAGCGAGTATAAAAGCAACTGACAAGAAAACAAAATGCCAGTTGGTCGAAGAAAAGAAAACAGAAGTTGACGAGAGTGAAAAAGGAAATATTAAAGTTAGTCGAAAGTAAACCATTTAAAAAAAATCGAACGTACCAGAAAGGGATATCTCCCGTTGGAAGATCTACCCCTGCGTGAGATTTGTTGGCAATTGAAAAGTGCAGACAAAACCTGATTGTATCAAGTGTGAGTAAGCTAATACAAGTGTAAAAGTGTAACTGCATCAGTGTCAATAAAGATTTTGTGTTGGGTTATTTGTTTATTTATTTATTTGGAAAAGAACACAAAGGAGTCAGACCGTAGTACCGACTTGCATTAAAAACCCAACAATTATATGCAATTCCGCCTACATAATCAATGCCGGGATAATATCCCGGCTATCCCGCCTCACTTCGAGCACTGTGCCTATGAATAATTTCAGTGATTTTAACTAAAGGGGAAACTGTATAAGTGCCATTGTTTCTTTAGATATACATTACTTGTTCATTATTATCGAGATATTTTTCTAAAGAATCTTTATCCTAATGGGATAAAATTCTTATTCCAGTGATTTTCTCTTCCATTTTTACTTCCCATTCATAAACTGTCTACTTTTCAACAAAAATACTTCACTTGATTTGGTAAAGATGGATTAAATACTTCTAATTTGCGATAGATATGGTCAATAAACCATGTTTAGTTACTTTCAATTTTCTGTTCAATATGATATACTGAATAATGAAATCGTGTATTGAAAATGCTCTAACCAACGCAACTGTTGTTTTTGGTTTCTAATCCATTCATTAAGTAATTCATAAACTGCAAAGGATCCGTCTTGTTGTAACTAGTTCAGTTAACTTTTCAACCAGTTTGAATTTTTTCAAACATTTTGAAAATCAAAATTTCTTTCGGAAAACGATTTTATAATTTATTGAAATAGCAATTGATTTGGTAAAGATGGATTAAGTACTTCAAATTTGCGATAGATATGGTCAATAAACCATGTTTAGTTACTTTCAATTTTCTACTCAACTATAGTTTGTTATACAAATGAAGCAATGATGAATTTACTAAATAACTAAAGAATTTAAAATTTTATCTAACTGCTCCCAATAACATTACACAAAAACTGATTACGATTCTAATGTTTTTTTGTTTTTCTTAACACAGAAATAATAAAAATTAATAGAATTATGACTTTCATTTTGTAATAATTTACTTTTTGTGCTTGGATTTTTTATTTCTATTGTAAGGTTCTTTGAGTTGATACAACCAATACAATTAAATACCTAACTCCCAAAAGTATTAAATTAAAGATATTGTGGCGTTTCAATATTTTATCAAATTAACAATATGATTTACAATAATTTATTAGTGTGTATAAGAAAAATGTTTTTCGATACAAAAATATGTGTTGCTGACTGGTCTATAAGAAAAGAGATATGTTATTCAAATCGTCCTAAGGTATTTCTAAGAACTAGCAGTTAACATCATCTCCATATTCTCCATATATGATGAATTAAAAAAGATTGGCTGGATTTCGCAAAGTTTGTGAAATCGTATCAACCCTACAGATCGCAATCCCGGAGCTTTTTTTCAATCCCAGGATTTCGGGATTGGTTTTGTTGATCCTGCGATTGATTCAACCCTTAAGTACTGGTGGATACGTATCCTAACAATTTTTCATCTCAAAAACTAAATATAAATCGCAAGATAAAATACTATTTAGACAATACAGTCGAATCCGCTTAATATCACGGGGTCCGGCCGATATATAAATGTGATATAAACCGAATGTGCTATTAAGCGAAAAAAATACGAAAATACGAAAAAAAATACGAATACGATTGTTTATTATCAAACCATTCATCCAGGGTACGCTGTTTCAATTTTTTCCTATTTCGCAAAATTATTAACTGTACTTGTAGTTCCATACTGTTAAAACGGAAAAATCATTTTCATTGTTCACAACGAGGAAGTTTTGCAGTACATTCAAAGAATCGAGCGCTTGCTTGGAGGTAATATTTTCATGGGTACTTGAGACTTCCACGTTATTATTTTCATCAGAAGCATCATTGATATCATTATACCTTATATTTTCAAAATATCAAATTAACCTTATATTATCAAATTAATATTTGATGTTATTTCGTTTTCATTGATCGGTTCAATGCACTCAATTTCTTGATCAACCCGTACAAATTCATCAAAATCAAAATCATCACCATTGTCCAGATTAACATTTATTTCTGTTTCTTGTAAATTACTATCCAATTCTGTGCCAAATCTTGCTTTACTGAAGCAATTTATAATGGTATTTGGAGTGACTAATTCCCAAGCTTCTTTGATTAATCGTATGGATGACAAAAGATCTAGTTTCCTAGATAATTCAACGGCAGATAGTTCGTTTTCCTTGGATTCAATCATAGTAAGAAGCTTAATAACAACCATTCTTTGAGTTGATACAACCAATACAATTAAATACCTAACTCCCAAAAGAATTAACCCTTTAATGCATGGAATTGTATGTTGAGGTTTTTTCAAGTTTTTTGACTTAAATCTTATTCCTCAGAGTATCCTCATGGACAATTGTGCCTCGATGAGTAAATAGAACGCACTTGAGTACACTTATTCGTTGGACTTTAATGTAAGTCAGCATGCATTAAGGGTAGCAATAACAACAAGTAAAGGGAAACACTTAACAATGCATCCAGAAAAGTCTGTGAGTGTAGTAGAACATAAACAACAGTCAATTAATGTGATAGTCATAAAAGCAGTTGCGATCATGAGTCAAGCAGAGGTTAACGTCGCATTTCGAGCATTTCACCATAGTGCGTCCAACTTTTTCTTTCCTGAGATCCATACATAGTCGACACTTTTGCTGGTTAGAAAGATAAATTGGCCAATGTCCAATTCCATCGTGTCTGATGTCTTCAACTGGCGTGAAGGATCTTTTTCTCTTATTTTGAGACACAGTTTTCACAGTTTTACCCACAGAGAGGAAGCAATCGGCAACCTCTGTTACGAATTTCAACACAGTGTATCGCTTCTTCTTGGATGTTTTCAATCGCTTTTCTTGATCTCGGTGAAGAATCCAAGCGTTTACTACCATCACATTTAATGTGTAAAAAAAGAGATGAAGATACCACTTGCGAGTTTTTAAAGTCACCCGATACAACGATACCAACATATCATGCAAATCCACTCCACCCATGTGTTTGTTGTACACTTGTACAATTTTGGGGCAGTCGACTTTCACACGCTCTTTCTTTTCTGCGTTGTATCGGTCACATTGTTCTCCCAAATCCGCATTCAGGTAATTGCTGGCCAGCTGAACGACACCAGAATCCATCCACCGCAATACCAGAACGTTGCAATTTTCTTCTACTCGCCAATCAATACTCCCTCTTCCACGTTTTTTAAGAGCAGTCTCTTTCTCCAAAAACTTGTCACAATCTTTTGTGCGGTTCTTTCGAATAGTGCACACCGTCCATAGGTTCAATTGACGCAGTTGTATTAGAAGAGGTATACTGCTGAAGTAATTATCAAAGTATAACTTGTAATTTGTCGCGCTTGTTGGAAGGGTGTTACAAAGTTTTAACACAACATCTCCACCAATCCCAAAAGCGCTGTGGTGGGCATTTGCCTTCCCTGTGTAAATTTCAAAATCGAATAACAATCCGTTTACACCACAGCGAGCCCAAACCTTAATTCCCCACTTGGAAGGCTTATTAGGAAGGTATTGCCTCACCGGATTACGTGACTTTGTTGGTATCATCTGCTCGTCAATAGCCTGATGCTCCGTGTTTCGCAAACTGAGGCATACTTTACGAACGTAATCAAGGAGGGGTCGTGCTTTATACAGTTTATCATAATGTGGGCTTTCACGGTTAGGTAACAGGGCGTTGTCGTTGAAATGCAAAAATCTTTTGATTTCGTCAAAGCGGTTATTAGTCATTGAATTGGCAATTCGGGGAACGAATGTACTCGGACTCCAATACATACGGTTTTGAGGCAGTCTGAATACCCCCATCAGCAGAAGTATCCCTGAAATGCGATAAGAAATACATTGCACGAGTCAATGAATATAAACAATCTGCAGTCCGCTTACCTATAAATCTTTCCACTTCATCATTGGTAATATACGCAGATTTGCCAGTCTGCTGAACAGAGTACATGTTTGATTGTGCCACAATCAAACTGATAAGCTCGTTGGTAAAAAATTTTTTGGCAAAGTCGTAAGGAGAGTACATGTCATTATCTTCTTCATGATCATCATTCTGCATGTCCTCAAACATCGTATTCTGCTCAGCTGGAGCATGCTTCCTCCATCTATATTCCTCACGCAGTGTTTCATATAGATCTTCTTCAGGCGCCTCTTCATTTTCATCTTCATCTATATCTACCAACTCGTACTCAGCAAGGTGTTGTGCCTCAATATCTATCAGCTCTTCCTCCTCTTCATCGCCACTAATGTCACTTATTTCAGCTGTTGGTAATACCAAATGCGTATCAGCAACTCGTTTCTTCTTTTCGAATCGCATTTGAGCTATACTTTTAGCTTTACGTTGTGGAGGTTTCATTTGCCTGCAATAAGTAAAAGTAATTCGTAAAATTTAATTTGAAATATGCAAATAGTATGTAAACAATAAAATATGAATGGTCCGAAATTATTTTTAGTGTTGGGTTTGGGGGTTAGGGGACTCCCTACCACCCACCCCCTAATGTATGAGTTTATGTAAAAGATAAAGAAAGTATGAATTACTGGTTTTTAATTACCCCTTAATGCATGCTGACTTATATTAAAGTCCATCAGTAAAACATTGCATTCCAACAAATGCGCCATTTAATTTTTTTGGAATTACTTTATTTTGTCTTACAGCAGCTTTAGAATTCATAATAACATGACAATAAATCATTCTTACCTATACAAATCCACGTAAACAGCGTTTTAAAATTTTCCAAAATTTTACATTAATTAAACAAATGTTAATCATAAAATATTATATAAAAAATGATTATCTGTCCTACATATCGTTACTTCATGTTGTACTATTCCCATACTTAATATACAACACATTTTCTGCTTTGTCACATCATCATGGATATGTTTTACGAGTCATTTCTTCATGGACTTTTATTTAAGTCCATATGCATTAAAGGGTTAAATTAAAGATATTGTGGTGTTTCAATATTTTATCAAATTAACAATATGATTTACAATAATTTATTAGTGTGTATAAGAAAAATGTTTTTCGATACAAAAATATGTGTTGCTGACTGGTCTATAAGAAAAGAGATATGTTATTCAAATCGTCCTAAGGTATTTCTAAGAACTAGCAGTTAACATCATCTCCATATTCTCCATATATGATGAATTAAAAAAGATTGGCGGGATTTCGCAAAGTTTGTGAAATCGTATCAACCCTACAGATCGCAATCCCGGAGCTTTTTTCAATCCCAGGATTTCGGGATTGGTTTTGTTGATCCTGCGATTGATTCAACCCTTAAGTACTGGTGGATACGTATCCTAACAATTTTTCATCTCAAAAACTAAATATAAATCGCAAGATAAAATACTATTTAGACAATACAGTCGAATCCGCTTAATATCACGGGGTCCGGCCGATATATAAATGTGATATAAACCGAATGTGCTATTAAGCGAAAAAAATACGAAAATACGAAAAAAAATACGAATACGATTGTTTATTATCAAACCATTCATCCAGGGTACGCTGTTTCAATTTTTTCCTATTTCGCAAAATTATTAACTGTACTTGTAGTTCCATACTGTTAAAAACGGAAAAATCATTTTCATTGTTCACAACGAGGAAGTTTTGCAGTACATTCAAAGAATCGAGCGCTTGCTTGGAGGTAATATTTTCATGGGTACTTGAGACTTCCACATTATTATTTTCATCAGAAGCATCATTGATATCATTATACCTTATATTTTCAAAATATCAAATTAACCTTATATTATCAAATTAATATTTGATGTTATTTCGTTTTCATTGATCGGTTCAATGCACTCAATTTCTTGATCAACCCGTACAAATTCATCAAAATCAAAATCATCACCATTGTCCAGATTAACATTTATTTCTGTTTCTTGTAAATTACTATCCAATTCTGTGCCAAATCTTGCTTTACTGAAGCAATTTATAATGGTATTTGGAGTGACTAATTCCCAAGCTTCTTTGATTAATCGTATGGATGACAAAAGATCTAGTTTCCTAGATAATTCAACGGCAGATAGTTCGTTTTCCTTGGATTCAATCATAGTAAGAAGCTTAATAACAACCATTCGACGATAAAATTGTTTAAGATTTCGAATAACGCCTTGATCAAGTGGTTGTATCAGTGGAGTCACATTGGGAGGGAGAAAAATCAACTCTATATTTTCCAGATTAATGTTCGGGTGCACCCCGCAATTATCGAGTATTAACGCGATCCGCCTATTCTTCGACATCAAATCCCTATTCCATTTTACGAGCCATTTTTCAAATATAACCGCAGTCATCCAAGCATTACGATTGTTATGGTATTCTATTGGCAATTCTTTAACGCCCTTAAAACACCGAGGATTTTTAGATTTCCCAATCATAACAAGCGGTGATTTCTCTCCCATCATACTCGCACAGACCAATATAGTTAATCGCTCCTTTGATATTTTCCCTCCTTCTAATTGAGAACTTTTAAATGTATGTGATCCTCGTGGTAGGGCTCGGTAGTACAGCCCAGTTTCATCCGCATTAAATATATCCGATAAACTATATCGGTTTAGAACACCCGGAAGTACGGTGCTTATCCACTGCGTCGCATTCACTTCATTTGCATCAAGTTTTTCTCCATGTGACTTTTTATATATTATTCCATATCTCTACTTCCATCGGTCGATAAAGCCATCAGTAGCTTTAAAGTCATCGATTGAAAATTCCAATGCAAATTTTTCAGCCTTTATTCGTAATACTTCGCCGCTGATTGGAATATTCGTCGAAAGTGCAGAGAAAAACCAGCTATAAAGTGCATGGTCCACTTGTTCCGCAGCACTATGTCTCTGCCTTTTCCTACTTGAAGGAGAAGATCCAATAGTTTGGAGTAGACGCGATTTTGCTTTGTATGTTTTGCTTACCGTCGATCGATCTATCTTGAATTTTTCAGCAATCATAGAAAATGTCTGTTTTGGAACTTTATCACATTCAGCAATTATCTCCAATTTTGTCTTTATTGAAATGTCGTTGCGTCTTCTGTTTTCTGTCATTATTAAGGGGTAGTTAAAATTGATAATAAATATTTTTTAATCAGTTCATTGATCTTAAAATCAACAGCGTATTAATAGGTATTATATAACAATATCATGGTATTAATATAATGAAGCCATAGTTTTTAATACAAAAAAGGTGATATAAGCGATGTTGAATATTAGCAATGTGTTATTAAGCATTTAAAATATAATGAGTGTATTATCTACGGTTTTTGTTCTACATCTTGGCGTGATAATAAGCGTATTGTGATATAAAACGATGTGCTATTAAGCGGATTGTACTGTATATCGCAAATGCTATATATAAATGTTATAATTGAAATTAAAATAAGAGTATAAATAGAGTATAAATACCAACGAATTTCAGTCACTTTTCACTCTTTATGCCAAGTTTTTATTCTTTTTATCTTACACCCGAAATTGGAAGTGAGAATATTTGATGGTTTGATATCATTCTGTTATATCAGTGATGATGAACCTTTTCGAGCTTGCGTATCATTAATATTTTTTTTATAAAATAATAAGACGCGTGACGAAAAAATAAAATAAAACCAATACATAATATGTTGTGTAAATAAATTTCAGAACTATACATAATAAACAAATATTTTTGTGTTATGTTAATATATTATTATATTTATTTAAAAAAGTATAAAATGAAAATATAGTTGAAATGAAATAAAAAATCCATATTTTTATTTATTTAGTTATATAAATAAATAAAGAATAATTAAAGAATGAAATTATTTTTGCAAAACAAACTTAAATTAATGAAATTTCTGTTGTTGTACAGTGGATGATAAATATTTTATATCCGGCTCATAACTCGTAGCTTTTAATAAGATAGAAGTACTGCTATCGTCTGTTAGTCTATTTCTCATGTCTGATTTAATAAAATTCATTGAATAAAACGTTTCACAAGAATAAGCGTGGCTTCCTATTAAATGGAATTCGAGTAAATAGGAATTACCATAAAATGGAGTTTCCATAATATGGAAAATACAACTAAATAATTTTATTAAGAAACTCAGAACTTGGCATGGAACATAAGCCATCTTTTAGCCTTTGAATTCTAGAAAAGGCCTCACGATATTTTTTTTCTGAGGGTTTGATGGCTCCAATCCGCTGTGCAATTGCAATACTTCAATGGCGTAGGATGGTTTTAAATTCATTTAAAATATTGCTTGTGCTATCAATGGGATGCTCGTGTAAACCATTTACTTTATCCAAATTCTGATTATTGGTAATGCATGTGACTTTACACCCTAAAAATGTGCATATCCAATATTCGTTTTGATTGCCGCCTTTACCGTTTTTTAAACCTATAATCATTGACAATTGGCATGAGTGTCTTCTTTTTATTTTTTATCCAACTGTGTTCATTAAAGGATTGTAAGAATTTTGACAAATTAATCTATTAAAAAATTATGAGTTTTTAAGTTTTTATTAAAAATAAAATCGTCGATTATTTGATTTTATTATCTATTAAACGCTTTGTTTATATTTTCAATTTTATGAGAACTCTAGTTTATGGGAATTCCACTTTACAACTATGAGCCAAGAATAAGTAGATGAAAAAATTGTTAAAATAGCCATTGCTATTTTTTCAAGGTAAGAAAAATTATCGAGAATAGATTTCCAAGTTTTCAGAATTTCATTTTCGCCATATCTCTGGACTTCTCCAATTAATCGATCTCGTTCAATTTCTTCCAAAATGATTCTTAAATCAATGAATTTTTGTTTCCATATTGAACTAGATATAGTTAACTCATAAACTCGAATATAGTTAAATTTAACTGTTCGTATGTATAATAATCTGGACGAGTAATAAATTTTGAAGTTTCTTTAAATTGTCGAAATTGTATAAATCTTGCAGAAAATTGTTCAATTGTAGTTTCTAAAATATTCCACAAGTTTTTGTTTTTTAGTTGGAAATGCCATTTTTGTAATTTATTCTCAATTTAATTTAAATAAAATTACACAATTTTTACAATATAAGAAAAGAATAACAAATTAATCACAATTAAATACGTACCAATTAATATTTAATTTAAACTTAATATTTGATTTAAATTTGATTTTCACTGTTCTCTATGAATTGCATAATGCTAATTTTTGTTTTAATTCTCTGATTTTTGTCGTTGGATGTACTTCTACTTCTTCGCATGTTTTATCGGAATATTTGATTCGAATTCGGTACCTTTCTTGGTTATCTGTAGCCCATTCTTGATTTCTCCATTTTCTAATAATCTGATCTAATTGTTCTGGATACCATTCATTGTATTGTTGGTTTTCCTCTATCTCCTTTACTATATCTCTTAAATAATGGATATTTTCTGCTGCCTTTAAGATGAAGTTAGCTAGTGCTATTACTTGTCGTTTCTGGTTTTTTGCTCCTGTAGCCAAGATCTTGCTCAGTTGTTTATGTTTTTCTTTCTCTTTTCGATCTCTTGCTTCCTTTGTTTCCTCACTGTCCATATCGACATATTCACGTTCCTTCTTTCTCATTGCATGTATATGTCTCATTTCGGTCTCGCTTTCTGACGTGACATCCGTTTCATTTTCGTTGCCTAGTATCTATTCCATTTCTTCTTCGTACTCTAGAAGTTCATCTTCCTCTTCTTCCGATTCGGTTTCCGTTTCTTCGATTTCTGTTTCTGCAATAATTCCTTTCTTGATTTCCCATTCTTTTCTTTCTGTATTCCAGACTCTTTCCCACGGTGTCCGTCTGCATTTTGAGATGATCAGTGTATTCGGTTGCGCTGCAGACGTAGACGCAGCGGGTGGTAACGCCTTACTGGTCCCAGTGATGAGCACATCAGTAGGTCTGGTGGAGAGGTCGGCTTCTACACACTCGCGACAAGGCTTCTTGGCTGGAGGTGATGCATTGAAAGAAGTGTCGTGGTGGACGGGAAAGATGTTGTCCGCTTCGTGAATGGGGATGCGGACGATTTTTCGGGTGGTAGCTGCCTGTAGATAGACTTTATGGAGAGCCTCCGATTGCTCTTTTATTAGACTGCGCTGAGATCTGCTTTCTGTGATTAGGGCATCGCGACAGGTTTCGCTACGGTACAGCTTCTTTTGTACCTCCTTCATCTGTACTGGGCTGAACCATGTACCTTCCAGCTCGTCGATTTTCCTTTTATATCGACCGATCTGGGCTTGTAAGTCTTTGATTATAGCGTTCTTGTCTGCACAAGAAAAGCAGGGTCTGAGAGTAGGTTTGGTACTCGGTAGCATCTCTGGTGGCTGCAAAGGAGAGATACAGATAATCAGAATAAAACTGGATTTACAAAGCCATCAATAGGACGTAACTATTCATTAATTGTCTCAAATTTCATACCATTCGCTTCTACTATTCCGACAAGAAAAGAAAACGGGTCGACGGGCAGGAGAAATTCCCCTCCAGGCGATCGATCTTTATCTTTATATATTATTTATCTACAAAAACCGGTCGGCTATATATGACAGCGCCTCAATAAATATAATGATTTATTATTGAAAAAGAGAACCCTATAATTGTATGAATATACTAATATCTAAATTTTACTTAGAAAAGTTATATCGTAATTCAGAACTCGCTATTTAGAAAAGAAAATAAGTCTAATTTACTTAGAAAAATCCCCTTCCTCATTTTTGGAAGATTATCAGACATGAAGATTTAATAAATTACTCAATAGAATCAATTTTAATTAATAAATACTCGTAAATATTAAATTCAGAAATTCTAAGATTGATACTTAAGACGTGTAATCGTACGCTATAAATTATCTGTCGCATGCATCAAGATGCCTTAGTTACCGAGAATTGTATCAGAAAATCTGAAATTAACATGTTTGTATGACGGGATGATTTTTCTCACTAAAATTATCGGCTGGTGAACTCACCTACTGTTGTGTCAGATAGCTGGAAATTATGATATAATGCTGAGCATGACATGTGGTAAGATCCCCTGGTGAGTACTATTGATAGTGATTTGCAGTAGGTACGATTACGTTATCTCTGGTATGTATCTGCATGTGGTTTGGTCACTTGAACTCGTGATGTGTGTACTCGTGTTTGCCTGCTCTATGAAATTCCAATCACTCTGGCGTTTTTGAATTGGATTTTTCCCAGATGCGGTGTTCTCAATATCAATTGGATGTTATATTGTGCTGATTCTCCGTCGAACATGAAAATTGAAGCTTATTCTTATGATGTGCAACCTCTCGCGTCTCTCGTGTTGGATATATTATTTTGTTGATGATCCTACTAAACTATTCCGAGGATATCTATTATTCCTATCTTGGTGATGGCTATTAGTAGCGAATTCGAACGAACAAATTTTATGCTCTATCTACAGGTGTTCCGAGAATATTCTTTCAATGTAAATAAATAAAAGCTTTTTATGCATATTGTCTCGTTACTTAAATGTGTTTAATGATATTATTACATTTTCCTATGTAGTTATAATAATGCGAGAGTACGAGTCCCAAAAACAGATTTGCTACTAAAAAACAAGATGTGAGTAATAATTTCGAAATTGAGAAAGTAATTTGAAGATAGATGATGGTGGATCTACTAACGAAAACCAGAATCTAGACATACTGTTGATGATAATAAGAAATTTTCGAAGTACGATATCTGAGATTTGTGGAATCCTTATAGATGTAAATTTTGTAACCCCCTCAATCACTGTGAATCATGACTACCACTTTACCTCCGACTTTGAATTCATTTTTCACCTTTTCTTCAACTGTTCTCTGTGAATTTTAGGCGCTCTTCAGTGACGGACCCGTGAGGAAGCCCCCACATTACGGCCCGAATCAACTGCGTGATTGAAAGGTTTCATGCCCACCGGCTCAGCACCCGAAGGCCCCTCACACCATGGCATGAAACGTCTCAACTCCACGTTCCTCATGAAAGTTTTATCATAACAAATAAAAATCAAAATCATAAATATGTATCATGAACATCTTAGTTACTATTATAATTCAAATTTTTAAACATTTTAAGTATTAGCATCATTTAAATTTATGGTTATCGAAAAAGATCAAATGAAGAGAAAATTCGAAAAGTAAAAATTTAATTTAATTATATATTAAATACTCAAAATTACGTCATATACACAAACTAAACGCATCCTTACTAAATTGTTCCTCGAACGTTGATCTGTGGGCTGAGTCGAAATGAGCTAGTTGATTGTACTTCTCGAACTGTTCCGGAGTTGTCTCTAATGCTTGTTGATCCTTGAATAGTCTAAATATCCGTGAAGTGCTGATAGTTTTCGTACCTACGAGTTTTTAGATTTAACCGTGATTGTAATGATTTTAGTGCCTGCTTATATACAATTTTTTCATGTATGCGGACCAATCAAAATTGAGTACCGCTTGATTTTCTAATTTAATTTAATTTTGCTGTTTTTTGGTTATTTTTCTTATTTTTCCTTATTTTTATTATATTTTTTATTTGTTTCTTTAATTTTCTTATTAACTACTGAATTTTACGTCATTTTATTCATTATTGTATTCAATCAATCGCTCTTCTTGCAACATTCAAGCACAAACACCTTTATAGGTTTCTATTTATGCTCCGCTTACTTTTTACCTATATCATCCCGCGGGTTATAATTACCCATCATCCCGTATTTTTCGTCGATTTTAAATTATCAATATGGGGTAGTAACAATTATCTATATGGTCGTATCAATTATCTAAAATTATCATTTATAATATCAATAGGTCGTTGTCTGTTGCTGCTTATTACCTCCCTCATTTTCCTAATAAACTTTTGCGCAATTTTCGCCATTTTACTTATCTTTTTATATCTAGTTCACTTATTACTCTTTACTCGGTTCTACTCTGCAACCAAAAATCAATTTTTCCCCCGGTTTCGATTTTGAAACCAAAAAATTTTATTCCATTTTCGTGGAACTTTCTCTACTTATCTGGGATCCCCTTTTATTTATTTATTTTCTTCCTTTCTGTTACTTGTATATTTCCATTTATCCTTTATTTTCATTATCTCATTTAATTCATTTTATTTAATAAATCAAGAAAATGTTTTACAACGGCTATTCAACTAGAAGGTCCTTCATTGAGTGGCAGTCATATCTTAGTTGTAATAAATGACGTGTTTTTCCTTTATTTCGTATGTGCACACTGAACAATGTGTTAAGATGGTGATACATTCCTCACAACGGCTGAGGTGTCCGCATGGTAGTATACAGAATTCTGCCAGGTCGCGTTTTACAGATGTTACATGCTCTCAATGACGTCGTTTTCTCCTCAATTCTGGTTCGTATTTTCCCAGGCATAGTTGTTAGTTGGTCGCGTATTTTTATATATTCGGTATTTAAATCTGGGTCTTCTAGGCGTTGTTGGTACCTTTGGTAATGAGTCGGCATATCTGTGATGTTGCTGGTTTGTCCTAGTTTATCCGTTATGTAATTTTGTTTTGACACAAGCGGTGCATCGTTGCGTTGCTGTTCTATAAGTTCTATTTGCGTAAGTTTTTCTGTTAAAGTTGCTATTGAATCGTTCTCTATGTCGATGAATTTGATCAGTTGTTGTAGATGTTGGCGTGTTTCTGTCATATCTGAATAAATTACATTTTTATTTATTGGTTCTCATTTTTATCAGAATTAATGTTACTGCGGTTCTAACTTTGTATTTGGTTGTCATTTTGGTCAATTTTATTTTAACATTTATTGGTTTATTTAATTTAGTTTATCTTTTATTTTCGATCAAATCTCCCCCGTCGCACTCTCCTTTTCAAAACACTTTTAATTCCTTAATCGTTACTTTCTTTAGTCGACTCCCTTTCAACTTCGTCTTTATTTTATTTGACGAATTTAAAACAGTTAATTCTCGCTTCCCATTTCAACGTGCTCAATATTTTCAACGCATACCCATATCTCAGTTTTGTTTTTAATTTAGTCCCCATAATCAGATTCATTCGAATTTCTCACCATGGTTCTATTTCATACTTTTAGCACAATTAGATCAACGCACTTCAACTCAATCCTTGGTTTCGTTTCAATTTATACCACATTATCATAGTAATTCAGTTCAATCCCCACTACATTCTAATATAATCAATTGAATTGAGTAAAATCAACTCATCCCGACTGAGCCCCCAAAAATCATGTTGGAATACTTGGGGGGAAAGAAAATTTAAACGTTCTCCTAAGCTCAGAATTCGACTTCCCAAGCATCCAATATAACTTACAGATCATCTCCCTTATGTGTGCCCGTGGTGGCGAAACAGGTTGGTCCTGCGCACATAGGTCGGAATTTGCCGGCAGGTGAGCTCCTATGTTAGAACTACTCCCGGCAAAATCTCGGTACGGGTTCGATGGTGCCATAGAAGGACTTACCCCGTTTTAGTCATTCAATCAGTGCGACCCTGGTCCAACGGGACTGTATCAACGAAAAACCCTCTTCAAGCAATTACCTTTAACTTGATATTCTACAGACAAACAAAACTGGTAGTAACGATTACTATGATTTATTATTAACCACACACAAACAAAGATTACATACAGATAGATTTCGCAGAATACAGTGAACACAGGACATACATTCAGAGTCTGGGAAAATGTTCGAGTGGACGGCCGACGATTACTTTGCCGCATCATGAATCAGTATTCAGGAAAACACTTCGCCTTCGGCTATCAAGGCGTCGATGTCCACCTGAAGCTGAGGGTCCTCCAGCACTTTGCTTTCCCCAGCGGGGACGTGGCGATAACACTCGGTTGAGACTGACACCATTGTTTGCGAAATTGCCTTATTAGTGGTCTGAGCGGCGAATAAAGAAGCTTCTAGGGCCGTGATGGTGTCTCGTCGCTTCTGGTTTTTCTCTGCTCGGGAGGGGCGTTTTCGTTTCTTTGGGGCAGAAATAGTAGCTGTGACGGATTGATTATTCGATGACTTAGAAGCGACGCCCTGCCCGGTAGTTGCCTGGAAATTCACTTCGCGTGAGGATCTTGACAAGATGGGTTCGATTAGTAGCGAGAGTTGGAATCCATGCCCCGAGCAACTAGTTGAAGGTTGCTGTGTTTCGTCATTTCGATGGTGGATGGGGAATACGTTGGTTCCCTCTTGGATGGGATACTCTCGTACCCGTTTGAGAATTTCCGATTCGGAGTACACTTTATGGAGCGCCTCGGATTGGGCTATAATGGTCAGCCGTTGACATCAGCTTTCCTCCAGGAGGCTATCCCTGCAATGCTCTAGTCTGAGTATTTTTGTTTTCTTTGCCTTCATCTGTGGTGGGGAGAACCACGTGCATTCTTATGTGTCTATACGTTTTTTAAGAGCCCCAATGTACGCATGAAGTTCCCGGATGTCTTCATTCTTATCCGCGCATGAGAAGCACGGGCGGAGTTCTTTAGCTGGCAAATTTTACTCGCTCATAACTGAAAAGGAAGAAAAACTTGGGCTTAATCAAGATACTACTAACAGAGCGCATTTATGAAGCTAATCTCACTTGCAACAACATCCCCTTGATCCTTACTTTGTGCTGTTAGAGAATAATCTCGTATCTTAGGCGGAATCGATTTGACCGTCAAAACTTTAGAGACGATATAAGACTACTTGTTCAAATGAATTTTATCATTGAAACGGGATGGTTAGCGTGAGGTTTGATCGAGTAATTTATTTATCCCTTTCACTCTTTACACAATTGTGGTTGACTCGTAACTTTAATTGGTGGTCTCTAATATGTACGAAAAAATTTACGGGCTAAGTGGAAACATGATTTGTTAAATCGTTATTACGCAATAAATTGGTTCACATCGATACCAAACAAAATGGAACGATATAATTCCTGATGAGATGGCCCTTACAGTCTATTATCTTGTTAATTACGTAAGGTCTACTATATTTGTGATTGCAGCACTTGACATTTTATTTCAGAATGACATCTCACAGGTGGCAAACAGATACCATTACAAATTTCCTTATTCCTTGCCACTGTCTATCCTAAAATTATGGATTTTTGTAAATTCGTTTCTCTCTCAGTGTGATTGTTTACCTGTTGTGAATCATGATTATCTCCCTGAAGATCGCTTAATGACAGACTAACGTGGTAGCTTTATGACATCTCATGTTTACACTGCAGCATTTACAACTCGCTACTATAGCCTGTCTTAAATTGTGAAAAGTAAATATTTATGTTCGTCATCCTTGTGGAATCAATTTTCAAGACAGATTATGATGATATCTACTAGCGATAGACCATCTGATCGACCAAAATTCTAAGCCTTGTATTTTGAAAACGAAGAATATTCTATTTGAGAAATATATTCTGCAAATCTACGATTGAATTGGTTCTAGCTAAATTAGTGATAATATAAAATCAATATATTCTATGTTGAATCTAGTTTTTTGTCAAAGCTATTTATGTATTTCGAAAAATTCACAACTACAAGATTTATTTTTCAAACTAGTTTTAGATTTTTCACTTTTTGACTGCATCCTAGTCAGATCATAGCCAGAAATTTGTCGCATTTTATTTTTAAATTGTTACAAATTAATAATTCGGCTTTAACATGATCAGGCGTTAAACGCTTCCTTTTATCCCACCACAATGAACCAATTACTGAAAATATTCGTTCGACGAAGGAAATACTAGTGGGAATACTGAATAAAAATTCCATTAACTTCTTCAGTAAAGAATATATTCCTTTCCTCGATATTTGCGCCCATTTCTATTTTTGGTACTTTTCTTTTTCAGTAATATATTTAGTTAATATATCATTTAATAAGCATAGCTCGTGAAATAAATCTTCACCTTGTGATTCGATATCCACGTTTAGATACGCATTTATTGCAATACAGTCATTAATTTTAGGAAAACATTGCTTTATATAAAAAATTTTAGCATTCTACAAAATTGTATTTCCAAAATCATACCAATCGTTTAAGTATTTCAATGCTCTAGTATATATGGTGTCTGCTTCATTTTTAAATCGTATTTTATCGGCATTAGACAGAAGCGCTAATTATTGATTTACTATAAAACATTAAAAGTTTTTTTCTTTCCTTTTTATATGTTGAGGTCTCACTATTTGAAAACCCCAACTTTACGGGTTCCTATATAAATATGAAATAAGATGAAAGCGTTTGTTTTAAAATTTTATTTTATATAACAAAATTTACCAATATAGTTCCAACACAGATTTCTTCCAAAGATATAGTATGCGAAAATGTGCGTGCAGATTTGTATTTGTGTGTGTGTTGTATATGCGTGTTATGTTGCGTGCTTTTCTTTCGACGTTTTTGTTGTGTCAGTCGTAATTTGAAATCTAATGAGGATTTACCTTAGATTACGAGCTAATATGGTTTAATTTTTGGGCGAATAAAATCAATTTTTGCTCGCTATTTATACTATTTTTATTACTATATTTCAATTAATGTTTTTTAAGTGTACTTGGGTATGCAATTGATATTATTACTACTCATATTTATTAATATTATGTATTATTATTATCATTTAAATACTTGTTATTATTATTATTATTGCCATTATTCTATCCTTATTAATATTTTATTATCTTTTGCCTTATTATTATTATTATTATTATTATTATTATTATTATTATTATTATTATTATTATTATTATTTTTACTTCTTTTCGAGAGTTCTACTTATTTAGATGAAATTATTAACTCTTATTTCAATTACCTCAAGTTTATGAATTCAGCTGTCAATAAATGATTAACCCCCTTTGAAACATGTTTTTATATATTAAAATGTAATTACCAATGCAATTAAAGACAAAGGAATAATATTAAAGATAATTAAGTATACATCGATACAAAAGATACCATCACTAAATTATTTACAATCGTTCATCAATAAAAAAATGCATCAATAAAACAGAAATGAATTGTTCGAAAAAAAGTTGTTCATTATATCAATGAATTGTCTATTTACATAAATTAACATTGTTAAAGTAAATTGAGATGGGCTGTCAATCGTCAATGAATAAGTTCTCCTGATGTTAGAAAGATTTGAAATTGGCTATGGATTGCACATATTTGCGATTTGATTCATTAATTATTATGCGGCTCTACGTATACGTTTACCCGGTATCTTTTTCGACCGGTCTTATAGTAATTTGTCAGCTCAAATTCTTTAATTCTTCAACCCCTGTTATCTAACATTTAATATCATTTCTCAATTTTTTGAAAATATCATCTAATTCTGTTGTATTTTTGGAAAATATAAAGAAATGAATGTACAAAATACAATATAATTTCTGGCAATGTTTTTGTTTCACTCAATCCAAAAAAATTTCCAAATTCTGCGGTCACATACTTCCAGTACTTTGATTTAAAAAATATTCTTTAATAGCTGGCCAGTTTTTTAAAAGCCTATCGAAAGACTCATAAAGACCAACCCATCTAGTGGAAACATGCTTCACGGTCTCATAATATGGTAGTTCTTAAATATTCGAAGCAATCCATTAATTCTTTGACTTTTGTTGTGCTTGAGAAAAATTCGATGTATACTTTTAAAACTAACGTTTCAACATCAAATGATATGATTTTTAAGGCATATTTGACAGTATTGTTGAGAATTTGACAGTTACAATTAGCTTTGTACAGTTTTGGATTTAATTCCTGAAGCTTTGAATAAAGTGAAGATCGACAGCCAAAATTAACCGGAGCATTATCAGCCCAAAAGATGTCATGTAGTCAATATTCAAACCAACATTTTTTATCGATGATATAAGAAGTTCGAAAATTTCTTCAGCCGTTTCACCACATTGTTCTTGAAAATCAAAAAGAGAATCAACTATCGGCTTTTCCTCGTCATACATATTAAAATAACGTACGGCAGTAGGAAACATTTTTGTGTTTCCCTTATTTGAAGCGTCTGTTCATATGCTGAATGGTAAGTGTGGCAAATTAGAATTTGTTCGAATAATTTCACTGATAACCGATTCGAGAGCTTACGGGGGTAATACATTTTGAACAATCGATTCTATTTTAGTTCTTCTAAGCTTCATTTTCTGAGATATCCTGAAATCCGAAAATATTGTCGAATTTACTTTATTTTCGCATTTCATAGGTAAAAACCTATGGTGGGATTTTACGCCATGTAAGATATGACAATTATGCTGCTGTGACTTCATCTTCTAGTAGTGTGTTTAAAAAACTTTGCAGATTTAACGTATGCATTGTGCAAACTCTGTTCTCTAATGACTTTTAGACTCCATGTGCGTTTTTACAGCTTTTAAACCGTCCCATTTAATACTGAACCTCAAATTACAAATGTGACAGTTTGCCATTGTATCTCTTAACAGACAGACCTCAACCATTTTGAATATTCAGTACATGCAGCCATTCACTATTAAATTTTCATGTCATTTTTCGTTTTTTTGTTTCTATGCTTGATTCCATGATATTGTTAAATTGACTCAATACTGAAAGGTACAAATAAAAAATTGTCTTTATAATCAACAAATTTATAAAATTACTTTTGCCAATGTTACACTATCATTCATACGATTAATGGGGAATGATAATGAAGAAGAATTTCACACACTTTGATGAGTTTTTATTGAATAATTAAATATTAAATGTCACACACAAACCGCTATCACATTATCGATCGTTAAAACTTTCTGTACAGATAATAGCATCGGCGTCCTATCTATAAAACAAAATTATAAAATATATGAAAAATTTTATATAGTTTGTTCCAACCGAAACAAAAACAAAACGCGTTGTACAGAACAAAATCAAGGAGAAGAGATAATTTCGCGGTTAATTTAAAATGCTTTTAAATTACCCGCGAAATAAATGAATATAGTAAACTCGATTTAAAATATTTTGTGACAAATTATTTAGTTGACGACAAATCGAAGTAGCAATCCAATTCAGATACAACCCGGGAATTTTCGGGTTTCGCTTGGTCACCCAGACACGTTTAAAAACCCGAAATGGCCAGAAAGTAAAATATAATATTGATTTCTCAACTCAACTATTTTAAGCAAAACATATTTAGATTTGAATTTATTTAAATAATAAATATTAAATACATGTTGGTCAATCCAAATAAGAAGTTATTTCAATCAAGGAAAAATCATGCTAAGATGTGTACATTATTTTATAAATTTTCCAATACAATTTCTTAAAATTTTAAGAGCTATTTATATTGAAGGAATATTTTCTTAAGAAAATTGTTTTGATTTGATAGTCAATTTGCGAAGTGTTTTCTGATTCATGAAATACGAATAATTCATTATTTTTAAAAGACAGTTATTATTACAGTCAGTAACTACACAATTATTTATAAAAATAGAATAGCATTATTATTTTTAGGCTGACACATGATATGTGGAATTTTTTACTCAATTTATGTTGTTACTACTGAGTTAATTTTTTAACTTAAATTGTTAAAAGTTTCAAATAAATACATGTGTTTATTTTACTTGTTGGTATTACATATTTTTTGAAACGTCACATCTAATAATAATTTTTAATTCTAAATTTTCAAACAATGTGGTTCGTTATGAGTTCAAACTTAGAGACAGTGCAGCTGAAGTAACTAGTAATTTTAAAAGTTTATATGGTGAGACTTCTGTATATGAACAAGCATTTCAGCGTTGTAGATGAATCGTTTGAAAGCGAAGTTTTGAAGAATTTTGCACAGGGTGCATAATGCACGTTAATCATACATCAATATTACATCTCCAATATATTGATAAAGTCAAAAAGATGAATAAATGAGTGCCTCATAAACTCTGGCATAAGAAAACTGGACCGACTTAATATGTGTTCTTCAGATTTTATGACGAATGACCGTGAACCATTTAAGGATAGAATAGTGACGTCCAACGACAAATTGATATCGTGCGACAATCCTAAGATATAAACTCAATTTATAGATAAGAACGAACTCCCGCAATATCATTCAAAACTTTCCCTATATCCAAAGTTAATGTTTAGTGGAGTATATATGGTTTAGTTAATTATTTGTTCCTATCCCGTGGTGAAAGTTTAACGACAGAAAGTGTTGACAATATATTGAAAAGATGCGTGAAAAACAGAAAATACAACGACCGGTATTAATAAATCGACAAAGACTTATTCTCTTATAAGATAATGCATGACTTCATACATCACATATAACTGTTCAAAAACTTGATGAGTTCAATTATAAAACCTTACAACATCCACCCTATTCACCACATTTATTTCCAACCAACTACCACTTTTCAGGGGAAAATATTTTATAGTCGAAATTAAGACAGTATTCAAAATCTCTTGTAAATCGTTGGCAAAGGTATATGAAGACTTTTTAGTTAATAATGTTGGGTTTCAGATTACTTTAAGTTGGTTCCCTCTGACTCCTCGTGTCCTTTAAATCAAAACAATAACGACCCAACGTATATTGAAATAACAAATTCACAATCCTTCATCACCACTTTACAATTAACAATCAAAATTCCGTTTGCCCGATTCTCCGCTCGGTGTTGATGCGTTGATAAAGATAATATTCACCTTTTAGTTTCTTAGGTTCTCTTGACCAACGTTTTCCTCTTTTTCTGTTTGATTCGATCCTTTTCTCGCTTTTTATTCTTATTCTATCTCTTCTTTTTCCTTAATCTCCTATATCCGTTTTCGTCTTTTCCTAAGCTCATTTTCTTCTTACCCTACCTGAGGCAAAATGCCGATTTGCTCTGATTTTCCCTTTCCTTATATACTCCTCGAAATCGGGATGACAAATGGTTATTGCCGAGCCAATCTTTCACTTGACATTTGCTTCCACGTATCTGCTTCGACTGTCACCCATAATGGTGCAACGAACCAAGATAATTAATGACCCTTCCGGCCTTTCTGCACGCACTATCTTCTCCTTGCTCTTTTCCAATTAATCATTGTGTCAAGCTGATGGGCCCAAATTTTCCTTCTGTTTACTTTTCTTCTTGTTTACCCAGCTCGGGTTTCCTTCATCTCTCGGGTTCTCCATTGGCTCGGGTTTTCTATTAGCCAATTAATTAATTAATTAACGTTTTTTGTTTTTACACGTTTGAATGCTTTTCGACCCTTCCTAACCATTTTCTGATAAATCCCTAGTCATCCTTTTGTTGACCATTCTCTATACTCTTTACCTGTGTTGGTGTATGAAGGGAAGGCGAGATTTTCCTTAGTCAGACATACTATCCCATGCATTGGACTCAGGTTTATCCCAACATACATCACATGACTTCGTTAATATTCCCTCATGCGAGCCCGTGGCGGTGTTTCCACGTTGGTGCTGCTCACACGGGTTGGAGGTAGTTAATAGGTGAGCCCCTGCCTTAGGACTACTATTAACCCCCTCACGGTACAGGTTCTAAGGTGCCTTAGAAGGGCTTACCCGCAATTTCATACATTCTCGGGTCGACCCCGGTCCAAAAGGACGACCTTCATATAGTGCCATGCTCTTAGTTCATCAATCGAATCGGGTATTTCACTCATCGCTCTCGTAAAATAACTCATTAATTATCAAATAATTATATTAATTATACGACATACATCAATCTATAAAATAACAAAGGTTTCACCAAAATCAAATACACAATCACTAAAGAAAATGAGAATTTGCCATGTCCTAGAGAGGAGGTCGCGAAAACATTCATCAAGGTAGACCAACACGGTCGTCGTCTCTAATCATTAAAAGACCTCTCCGTCGGCGAACACTTCGTCGATGTCCACTGGCAGGCGGCGGTCTGCGAGGTATTTAATGCCATCGGCCGGTACGATTCGAAATATTTCCTTGGCCGGAATCACGTGGGAACTTGAAATCTCTTTGAGGGTGGACTGGGCCACTGATAACGAAGCTTCCAGTGCTGCCATCGCGTCCCTGCGCTTTTGATTCTTGGCGGCCCTGGTTGGCCGTTTCCTTTTGCGAGAAGGCATCGAGTTATTCGCGATGGATGCGGCGGAGGGTGCCACCAACACTGGAGCCAGGATAGGGTCGGAAGAACCACCTGCTAAGGGCTGGAAACCGGATAATACCGGAGCTGGAATTGGCGGCAGATAAGAGCCATGCCCTTGACAGTTTGATGCCGATGCTTGCGACGTCTGATGGTGCGGTGGGAAAACGTTAGTGCTGTCTAAGACGGGAAACTCCCGAACGCGTTTTGTCAATTCTGCCTCCGTGTAGATCTTGTGGAGGGCTTCGGATTGCGCTTTAATTGTCAACCGTTGACAACGGCTCTCCTCCAGCAGGCTGTCCCTGCAATGCTCCATCCGGAGGATTTTCTTTCGCTCCTCCTTCATTTGTGGCGGGGAGAACCACGTGCCCTCGTAGAGGTCAATGCGCTTCTTTAGAGCCCCAATATATAGATGCAGTTGGGCAATATCCGAGTTCTTGTCTGCACATGAAAAACACGGACGAAGTTCTTTGGTCGGGTTGGATTTTGAAGACATCTAGAATTTCAGAAGGCATGTAATAATCAATAAGTTTATTTACGCGAAGTCTACAAATTCAAATTTTAAAATGCAGTTACACCGTCAATCATTCCACTCAGCAACACTTATAGTGATAGTCAATTATTCAACATCATTTCTATTATTAACGGTTTTATCTCAATAGTTTTCAAATTCGGGATACGCGCATTTTATTTCATATCTACTATTAACATTATTCGTCTTATTTTTCATAGTAGCTAAATTGCAATGCATTCGATCAATAAGGCGGGAGTTTAGAATATCATTGTCCTAAGCAACGATGAGTGTTATTTAACGCGTTTGTTCTTATAAAGAAAGGTTTCAAGAAAACTTTAATATTTTGTTAATTTTTATTATGTAATTATCTAAAATTAAATTCAAATCGGAGTACGAGGGTAGTCATGGAAATCCCCGACCCTATTTCTATGCCAACGGGTATCGCGCTCATGTATATGCATGTGTGTGTTCAACCTATTTGTGTGAGGAATAACTGGAGTGTGTATCTTGTCATAGTTATTTTACAAATTTCTCCTTCTGATTCTACACTAGGATATTAGCTAATCAAGCACATGTTGTCTGCGTGTGTGTATGAACGACATCGTGTTTTATTGTCTACTCTGTTACTGCCCGACTAGTAGAGGTGTATCGTGGATTTATCATTACTCAATATTATCAGTGAAATTTAGTCAACAAGAAAAAATCGGCCATGAATTACGAGGTCGACATTTTACTTTTGGGAATTATCTCTCCAATGTTCGGCTCAATTCTAGCTCTCTCTTTATCGCTCGATAGACCATATTTACCATAGCTAGTCGTCAATGGATTCATAAAGTGGTCGTTGCCTACTAATTTAATCGCTGATATTTTTCCGACGGCTCACTTATCGATCTGTCATCGTCTTTTAAAAGGAAAATCAAATCGCAAGAGAAATCTTGCCAACCGGCCGTCATAGAGTTTTTCGTCAAAACTGAAGTGAGTGTTTGTATTTGTTATGGAGAAAATTTCATGTTCCGTCTAGATTCGACGGTTATCGATGATAAAGGCCTGACAAGATGAAATGTCGCGTCTACTGTACTGAGGTAAAGTCGAGAAGAGATCTAGCCGCTAACGTCTTAGCGATGTTCATCTAATAATAAATTTACGCTCGGCCAAAATCTCCGATGAATCCCGTGGATTTCTACAGGTAAACACTGCTCGTCATCGTTCATACATCCGATTTAACTATCATAACCGCATGGAGGTAAGAAATTACGAAGAAAAACTTAGTTGTTTCGTCTAAAAATCGAAATTTGAAGACTTTCTGGGATTCTCAACCGATGGATTTTCTGTATCCCGTCGGGTTCTTATCATTCCAAGGAAGATCTCGTGTGAAATTGACCGATCGTCACTCGGTAGACAATCTTCTCCGTGCAAAATAACTGTCATTCCTCAGATGTCCTCACTCCTCCTGACCCACCTAAGAGCGGCAATCATCGCTGCCACCGCCCTTAGACCGCCAGGAGGGACGATTCTATCTCCTCAATCATTACTCTTTGGTGTTCATAAAAATTATTATAAAGTTGAATGATATAATTAAATAAATGGATACATTCGTTGTGAAATTATTTATTATATGATAAATTACTTGTCTGGCGACCACGCCGTCTGAGTCTCGAATATGATGCCGTTCCATGATAAACGAATTATTCATCATTTCATTTTACTGTCGTACTGGCTTCGCATAGATTCTCAATGTCACTTCTAATAGTCATTCTCGTAGCTTCTTCCACAGATTTATCTGAATTTCCCGCATCATATTGGATTCCCAGACGACATCGTCGCCAGCCGCATGGAGAGAGAGAACATCTTTGTAATCATGAATTTTTATTAATAAAAAAATACTTTATTCAATCATAAATCAAACATAAATCAAAATTTTCATTCTACTTACGATAAGTTTCCTTCGAGAGTATTGAAAAATTTAGGTCTAGATTCTCTTAGATGTATGAATATTCTGCAGAAGTCTCGATCGCTGTATGAATAGTTTCCTTAAGTATAGTCCCGGTGAATCTGTTGATGAAGTTTGCTAAGTAGTCCCTGTAGAGTTTGGTTAAAAAGTGGTTCCTGTAGAGTAGCGATTAAAAGTGGTAGTATAAAACAATAAAATTTTTACCTGTAGAGTAGCGATTAAAAGTGGTACTCTACAGATTTTCCATATCCCTTATATACTATTTTTCGTCCAATCAGGACGTGACTTGCGTGTAATATTAGTATTTATTATTATTTTTATGTTTTTTAATGTAATAGGGTATATTTTAATGACTTTTTCTTATTTTTATTATTATTTTATTTATTTTTCTATTTTTTATTATTTCTCTCCTGTTTTTCCTGTGACTTTATTGTTTTTTGGTTATATTATAATTTTTTGTTTTAACTAGTTTATGTATTTATTTGATAGGGATTTATTTTTATTTTATTTCCTAATTTCTGGTTTATTTTCCTTACATTTATTATTTTATTTCCTTATGCTATTATGCGTGGTGCGTTATTTTCTTTTTCATCTTGTTTTTCGTCTTTTATTGTTTTCATCAGTTATTTTATTCCCTTTATTTCTGTTATGTTTATCTAATTTTATTTGTTCCTTTATTTTCGTGCTTTTCGTGCAATTTATTTTATCTCCCTTATTTATCCTTAACCTGTTTTGCAATACTCTCGAAGCTTGGCCCAACACCTGTCTCGTTTTCCACATTCGATTTCGATGATTCTTCAATTTTTTAATTTTTCTCAGATTTCCGGATTCTTGCCTTTCGTAATTGCTTTTGGCATTTTCTAGTACTGCTTCCATCACACTTTCCTTTACTATCGATTCTGTGCATGATGCCGCTTTTATTTGTCTTTTTTCTTCACTAACTTTTTATTTAAATTATTAACCTAAATTTAATTTAAATTTATTTTAATTCACGGACCTCAACAATAGGTTTTAAGAATTTTGTAAATTTAATTTCTCCTCGTTAAATCACACATTTCATTACACTAACTTAATAAATTGAAATTCAATTGTTAATTGATTCACCTATCAATAAATTAAAATTCAGTTTAACTGTTAATATTTGAATTACAATATGTAATTGACAGTCGGAAATAACTGATTAATTTATAATTTCTTTCATCTTCATTTTCAGGTTAGACTATTTTCAGTAAGAAATGAAGATAAACAAAATTGTAAATGAAAATAAATCAAAGATGAAGAAAATAAAATATTTTACCGATAGTGATTAATTTATGAGAGATTGGGAATAGATTGATTGATTGATATTGGTGGTGGGTTGCAGATAGGGTTTTTACAAAATCGTACTTTTCAAAAAACCGGTTTCCGTATTTTTACCCTTAATTGAATAAAATAGGATACCTTAATGATAAATAGTATAATAAATTACCTGGGGGAAGATCGTAATGACAAACGGGACGATCTATGGAAACTCAGAAAAGAAAACGGAAGTAAAAAAAAAATGAAAAATGAGAAAGATTAATCAAAGAAAAGAAAACAAACAAGAAATTAAAACAAAGGTCATTGTTAATTAAAAAGTAGAAACGAAGGAGGAATTTCAGATTGCAGAGAAACAAAAATTTGGAGAAAGCCGTATCTTGATAGGGAAATGGCAGGAAAGTCAGGACAATATGAAAAGGGAAAAACAAGGCATATCTCGACATCAGAAATGAAAATGGAAAACAAAATCTGTCGCTAGTGCCACAAATGAAACGGGATATTTAAAGCGGAACTTTTGATCGAGAAATCAGACAAAAATTAGAGAAAAAAACCGAGACAATGAGTAAACGAGAATTAAAAGGAGAATTAAATTTAGAGATTTAAAAGTGAATTAAAACAGAGTTCAGAACAGAGAGAAACGAGAAGTGACGAGAATCTTTTGTAAAATTGAATATAAAGTGGAAGTGGAGTACATAAATTTGTGGTCAAAGCAAATAGAACAATCGATCAAGGTATCCTGTAATTGAGTGATTGACGGCTAGTGATTATTGTTGTGGTTACAAAAGGGTTATTCTTCACGTAGTATTGAAATAAGCTCAGTGTGATTAATTGGTTTATAGTTAATGGGTTGTAATTGAAATTTGTACGATCCCGTATGAATAATAATAAAGCTTATCGTGTTCGAGAGTGTTAATTTGTGAATTAATAAACTCACTTTGAAGTCAGATTAAAAGTTTGAATTTACAAACATTATTACCTTAACAAAATCTATATAAATATTATATGCAAAAACGGAACGTAGCCTAAATGGGCGATCATTAACGAATAATGATCAATTAGAACACAATTATGGCCAATCAAATATCACGTATAACATCACATTAGTTAAAACATCTCAGTCTACTCTAACTCATTCCTAGAGTCAATCAAAATTCATGAAATCAGCTAATACTTTTAGTATCAATCAGGCTCTATTAATCAATAGACGAGTAAAGCAAAAACCGATGCCATGTTATTATTATCAAGAGCCACTGTATTCGACTCCTAATAGTTTTTGTGTTAGTTCTTATAGACCAACACCTTCATCCTTTCCCCATTCACAATCACCACAATTTCATATTGCAAATACACAGTCAAATTTAGTCCAGCAAAGTAATGCTGTTTCAAAGTAATTCAGCCAAGTAGTGCAGAATCTGGCAGTGGAATTGATGAACATGTAAATTTCCAAAAATCTCTCCAATTGAGCGAAGATGTTGAAATGGTTCTGTATTTTCAAAGAAAACAATTTCAAGTCTAATAATAAAAAAATGGCTACGTCTAGCTACTATAATGATTTATATAATTCTGGTCTCCGTGGGTTCAAATTCCATTTCTGACACAAATATGGTGTTTATGGACTCCATTATAATTGCAAACATTACCACAAACGAAGGGAAAATGTTTCTAATCTAATTTAATATTTACAAACAGTGATTACAATTTTTATACAGCTCTCTCGAAAAATTCACACAAAGAGGAATAATCCTACATAAATTCAAAATTTACCATAGAAGTAAAAGTGGTTTATTATTATATTGAAGTATCATCATTGGTATTATAAGCATATTGCTATATTATTATTTATTATTATATCACATTAATAATTATTATGATAGGAAAACAAAATACAAATCATTATTATTGTATCTCATTAAGAATTATTATTATCATCATATACACTAGTGGGCAAATACTTTTGATAAAGGGTTATAATATTTTTTCGAGGGCCGTATAGAATATATGAAATGAAAAAACTCTTACCAGTATAAAACTCTAAAGTTTATTAAAAAAATAATATAAATTTATTAAAAAAAATTCAGAGCGTTAATAAAAAAGAAAAATATTTTTTTATATTAATGAGATGTATGGAATCTCTGATGGGGATTTACCAGTTTATCGAAATCTGGACATAATTCGCTTGTAGCATTTCTTAAAACAGCATGAAGAATTTTGTCTGTTATTACAGACCGGTGCTGTGATTTATTAAATCTCATTCTCGAAAACATCGTTTCGCAAACATATGTGGAACCAAATATTACATAAACTTTTTTTGCTAGATTATTTAATTCTGCAAATTTTTCATTTCCCAATGAGGCATAAAAATATACCAAATGCATTGTTTTAAAATTTTCTTTTAATATTAAATTACATTGCAAATCAATCAACTGCAAATGAAAATGGACAAGAAACCAGAGACATTATATTTTCCATTTTTTTAAAATCTTGAAAACGACGTGAAAACTCAGCTTGTAAATCAGATATTGAGGTATTATATTTTTGAAAATCGTAATTAGTTTTAATTTGCCTTTGGGAAATGAATTAAATTTCCAGATTGTAAATGTTGCGAAAAAAGTAATAATTTTGTATAAAATGATTTTACATTATTATACATTTCATGTATAAACAAATTTTTTCCTGGGAGTTTTACATTAAGGTCGTTCAAATGTTCCATTATATCAACAGCAAAGGTGAAATCATTTAACTATTGCTCATTTTTTAATTCGTGGAAATTTTCATTATTTTTCATTTCTAAATAAAGAATTATTTCATTTTTTGATATCCATACTCTCCGTAATACTTTAGCTAAACTCAGCCATCTTACAGGTGTGTGGTAAGGAATATCGGTGTGCTCAGATTCTATATCTTCCATTAGCGATACGAATTCACGGTGATTCAAAGCACGACCACGAATAAAATTAACAATTTTAGTTATAACACTAATAACGTTATTAAGTTTTAGCACACACCTTTACAGAGAGCTTCCTGATGGAGAATACAATGCAAAATTTAGATTTCTAAATTCGGATTTTCAATTTCAACTTGGTCATTTATCCTTCTCAACGAGCCAACGTTTTTCCAGTTAAGCTTGGACATCCATCTGTGGTAACACTGACAGCTTTTCCTCAATTCAAACCTATTTTATTAAGGCAGTTGTTAACTTCCGCAATCAAATCCGCACCTGTCACAGTTCCTTTCATTGGTTGTAAGCTTGCAAGCTCCTCTATAATTTCAAATTGATTATTAATACCGCGAACAAATATCGCCAGCTGTTCAGTGTCTTTGATATCACAACTGTTATCTAGTGCTAATGAAAAATATGTAAAAGATGAAGCTTTTGATTTTAACTGGGATAACAAACTTTCAGATATATCCGTAATACGTCTTACGACAGTTCTGCGTGACAACGAAATATTTTCAAAAAGGTTTTTCTTCTCTGGACACAGAATACTTGCAGTTTCCACCATACAATATTTTAAAAACTCACCGTCTTGAAACGGCTTACTATATTTTGCAATTTTATGTGCAATTACATAACTGGTCTTGGTTATTGCAATATCTGATTCCGATTGACGAGTAAAACATTGTTGTTGGGTTTCTAATTGATTGGTTAATTCGATAGATTTGGCAATTTTAGCGCTGGTTGATAATTTATTGTATTTCTCTGCATGTTTTGTTGCAAAATGTCTACTCAAATTATACTCTTTAAAAACCGACACAGTTTCTTTGCATACCAAACAAACAGCCTTGCAGCCAATTTTAATAAACAAATATTGCGAAGTCGATTGTTCTTTAAAAATTCTGCATCCAGCATCAACTTTCCTTTTCTTTTCCATTTCTGTTTAAAGCCCTGTAATGTTTACGTCGGTTATACGAATACAGTTGTGATGTAGTATAAAATAATTTATAATTTTTTTAAAAAATAATAAAAGTTTCTTACCAAATCTTTCTTCTAAAAACAAAATTTGGAGTAATAATAAACTTTTTCTTTACACTATATTTTTTTATTTACACAAATCAACAAAACAAACTCATCTGATAAAATTTAGAACTTAACTAAAAATCGTTTGGTAAATTAACATTAGTAAAAATTTCTAAAAAAAATAGATATGAATGTATAATTATTTGGAAAATAGATATTATGTATATATTTGTTATAGAAAGTAAGTTATTTTCAAAATTGGATACAATAATTTATTTTGTCGTCGCGGGCCGGGTTTTTTCCATATAGGATTATATATATTATATTTATCATTATTATTATTGTTAATAAAGAAAATAAATTAAATGGAAAGTAAATTATTATTATTTTAACATTATCATTATTGTTGTTATTTTAGAATTCAAATAAAATGAAATAAAACAACTTACCCATGAAGGGCATTGTGAAGAAAAAAATTTTTTTTTAATCCAAATCATTTTTAAATTCTGTGTTGTTAAATTGTGATCTAAAAACAATAAAAATAATAAGATTAGATTCAAAATTTTTAGTTAGAAAAATAAATATCAAAATAAATTTGGGAACAAAATCTTCCAATTTAAGAGTAACCCGGGAAGTCAATTAGCATTCCGGGGATCAGTTATATTGCTATTTCTGATGGCACAAAGATGCCATCAGATAAATAAAGATCAAGGCACAGAAGTGCCGCAATTTCAAAGTGGCACCAAGAGCCAATCTAATAAATTTTGTTATCTGAACGTCGAGAAAACAAGGGAAAGATGAAAGGCACAAAGTGCCAACAAGATAAACAATCTTGTTAAGCACATAAGTGCTAATTAAAATTATTATTATAATCATTAATATGATTACTAATTTATATTATTATTTTTATTATTATTATTATTATTATTATTATTATTATTATTATTATTATTATTATTATGATTAGTACCATTATTATTAGTATTAGTATTGTTACTAATATTTGTAGCAAAGTCTAAATGTTAAAAAAAAGATCTACATGTTATCAAGCAAAATAACAAAAACCTAAACAACAATGGAGATTTTCACTAAAACCTGTATTCATTTTACTAATTAATATTTCTCCTAAGAAAATAGGATTTCAAAAAACAAAATATCTACTGAACGGTCGCTAAATATTGTTCTTATTTTAGACATTGTGCTGGGGTACTACTCGGATGACCACCCTTAGTTCAACTTTTAACCTAGAGGATGAATGTCCACTTCGATTACGCTCGTCGATTTTGTCACCCTCGAGCAGGACCCGTACATAACCTACACTCCAACATAGCACCCGTGAATCACTTCACGTTGGAACTGTGCTATGCCGGCGAGACGCCAGTAAGCAGGTGAGCCACCACCTTCGGACTACTCCTTACTGAGGCCTCGACTTCCTACCTCTAACCGCCGATAGAAGGACTTACGTCTATTCATTCTGTCACCCCACTGCAATATCTCTAGCTGGGATTGCCAACTGACTAATACTCCTCGGATCTCGGAGACTTTCGATGCTATTGACTAATTTGATGCTAAATCCTTTACGACAAAAACATGACACATATATAGACGAAAAATTGTTTATTTTTAGAATTACTATACAGATACGTCGATAATTCATACAACAAAATTTACAAAAATAAGAAAACACAAGAACAGAAAAACGATATTAGTTAATTACGGGACTTTCCTGAGGATAAGGTCGTTTCACGGGGAAGCTCTCATTTTTCCCACTCCGAGTCGGCGAGTAATTCGTCCAAATCAAAGAATTCGGAGGTATTTTCCTCCCATGTTACCCCGGCGGCGGAGATGACTCGCCCTGGGATCCCGATTTTCAGATCGACCACGGTGGGATTGCTGTTACTGTTGACTGGGGTGACGGTTGATAGTGTACTTTGTTTGACGGAGGCCCGCTCTCGTTGTTTTCGTTTGCGTTCGGCCCGCGACAGCTGTCGACGTTTAGGTTTTGAAGCTACTGGTGTAATTCGTGGCACTGTAGATGAAGACGCGAGGTTTGACTGGGCTTTACTAGTCCCGGTGAAGATAAGATCGGGACATCTTGGAGAGAGCTCGGTCTCCACGCACTCACGGCAAGACTTCCTGAACGGAGATGAAGACCTGGCAGAGGTATCGTGGTGCACTGGAAAAAGATTATCGGCTTCGTTGATAGGGATTTTTGCAATTTTCCTGGTGGTTGCTGCCTGGACATACACTTTATGCAGCGCCTCGGACTGCTCCTTTATCAAGCTTCTTTGTGCACGACTCTCGGAAGTTAGGGCGTCACGACAATGCTCGCTGCGGTATAATTTCTTCTGAGTCTCTTTCATCTGAGCGGGACTAAACCATGTGCCCTCCAACTCGTCTATCTTCTTTTTATACCGTCCGATCTGAGTCTGCAGGTCCTTGATTATTGCATTCTTGTCTGAACAAGAAAAGCAGGGTCTGAGAACGGTTTTTGAATTGGGTAACATGTCTGATGGCTATGAAGAAAAAGTAGACTAAATAAGATAAACCAAATTGAGAAAGTCATCATTCCGACACAACTATTCGTTAACTGTATTAGATAGTTCTACAGAAAGAAACGGGGTCAGTTAACAAGAGGAATTCCCCTACGCCATCGATCTTTGTTCCCTCTGGGTTATTTATTTACAAGAAAACAAATCGGCTACGCAAGACTTTGCTTAACGAAGGTAATGTATTACTGCTGAAGATGAAAACTGTGTTTATGAAATCACTATAAATTGAATTTGCCTGGAAAATGGTGAATAGTATTGAGGAGTTCAAACTAAGATGCAAGATTATTTTACAAAAGGAAATGGTTCAACATGCAGATTTCATAGATAAATAGGCAAATTAATTACCATTAATTATTAATTATGAACGTTAATTTTTTGGAAAATCCAACAATGTGGACTTGAAATATCCAATCGCCTGCTGTCAATTATCCGTGACTGGTGTGGAATCTATTTACGACTGGTGATTTTACCCTAACCCTACATACTGCTATTGGATAACAAAAAAATTCTAATGCATGTGACACATGGAAAAATCATTTTCGCACGATTACGCTTAATCATGATTGTGTTGTCACCGATGGGTCTTCTCCTACTGGAATTCACAATATGTGCTTGTGCGAGTATGCGTGTGTATACAATCTATGGAACTTAAATCTGATTGACCTGCTGCGTAAATTCTCAAATGCTACTTCACACTGTATTGGTTTGCCATCTCTCATGAAAATTTAGAATAGGAAAATTTTTCGCATCGCTATTGTTGGATATAATTTGCTTCGTGGACGAATTATGCAGCTATTCAAGCTCTATTTACCCACTCCACTCGTGGATTTCGACCATCTCGGAATTTATGTAAATATGAATTTTTTATGCACTGTCGCCGATTCAGGTATGTCAAAATTCGCTTTCTTTTTATGTAATCGAATAAAAGATATTTATATGTTTTGTCTTGTTTTCGACGGTATATTGCTGACAGTATTATGTTCTATTATATGGCCATTCTACTGCCTAAATAAATGTTCTAAACTAAATACATCATTTAAACCAAGGGTAAGTGGAAATTTCGAGACGAGGAATAACCTACAGGCAGATGATAAATGCTCCATTAACGAAAATAACAGATCTAGATCTACGGTTGACTAAATTTTCATTTACGAGACTCATAGTTTGAAGAATTATTGTGGACATGAAGACCTTAGACTCGCTCAGTCACTGTGACTCGCTGCTACTACCTTTTCTATAAATTAGATTTATTTCACTTCTTCTTTCTAATTATTCTATATGCATTTTGAGTGCCCTTCAGCGACGGACCCGTGAGGAAGCCCCCACATTACGGCCCGAATCAGCTGCGTGATTGAAAAACTCCATGTCCACCGGCTGAGCTCCCGAGGGCACCTCACATCATGACATGGAGTATCTCAACGCCACGTTTCTCAGAAAGTTAAAATCATCAAATAATAATTCATAAAATTAATCATAAAAATGTTAGAATAACTCATTTATTGCTAGTGATTAAGCAGCTAAATCATTTAATTAAGGATCAAACGAAAGGAAAACTCTTTTTAATTTAAAAATGTAATTATTTCACCAATATACATAATTATTATTAACCGTTCAAAATAAAATAACTAAAACAGAATAAAATTTCCTTACTAAGTGGTTTGAATGGATGTATAGGCTGAATCGAAAGGTACCGGATCGAATTAATTATTGCTCGAAGTTTAAATAGATTTCAACTGTCGCTTTGCTAAGATTTCCTGGGTTCTGGATTAGTTCCTGTAAGTCGCTGTGGTTTACCTGTAAAGTTTTTTGGTTTAACTGTAAGTTTATAAATTTTGTGTTTGCTTATATAATAATTTTTGATGTGTGCGGACCAATCAGAATTGAGTACCGCTTAATTTTATTGCTTTAATTTATTTTTCTTGTTTTTTAGTTATTTCTTCCTATTTTCTTTATTTTTATTGTATTTTTTATTTATTTTCTTTAATTTCTTTATTATTTACTGCATTTTACGTTATTTTTCGTCATTCTATTGTCCTATTTTAATTTTTCTCATTTTTATATTTTTTTTGTTTTAATTCTTATTTTCTAATTATTGTTTTTCTTATATCTTATTCTATTTTATTCGTAAATTTGTTTATTTTATTTTTATTTTAATTTAGTTATGCTTAACCTAATTTCTTAGATACTTTTCGACTCAGCCCAACAATTGTCTGAAATTGAAAGTACTCGTTCACTGGCTACTGAGCTTGGTTTTATAGTTTTTAGGGCCTCAAATAACAAATCTAAATTCTGCGTTCTTTTATGCGTCGCCTCAAATAATGAAAATTCAGCTTTAAGTGTCTTTGGATTTATAATTTTTTTCCAGGGTCTTCAAGAAACTTATTGATTGATTTTTTCATGGCTTCCTTTAAAAAAGTTTCAATCGATTTTTTCTTAATCAGGATAGGTTTCCATATAAGAATAGGGAAATAATCTTTACAATATTTTTTCAGATAATTCAATAATTTTGGTTTTTGGAGCTAAATAAAGTAGACTAGATTTCCTTCCAGAACTGGAAATGTTTTTGCGGATTTTTTCAAATACAAAAAAAGAGTTACTAATTTTACTTGTCTTCTTTCTTGAATCCGTTCTTCTAACGAATATAATAATTTTAAACTTATTTCAGTGTCTAAATTTTTTAGTTCAATCAATAAAAATTCAAATATACCTTCACTTGTTAATAAATCGGCATCTCGTCGCCCTAAGCCTTCAGTTGCTAAACGAATCGGTCCCAAGAAATTATGAAGTTCTAAAATTTTAGGATAATGAGCTTCATTCCACCCATGAGAAGATCCAACATCATTTAATGCTAAAACGACACATTCTTTTACTGTCAGAAATCTTTCAATCATGCTCTCTATACTATTCCACCTTGTTTTGCAGTCAATAATTAAATTTAATTCCTTCCCTTTTTCTTGTTTGATTTAATTTTTGAAGAATGTTACTTACTGGAGATTTTCTAAAAAAAATTACTAATTTTTCTAACTTGTGAAACTGATTGTTTGTAATTGTTACACAAAATGTGGATGGTAGGTTTCTGCATTACAAACAAAATAAAATGAATTGAAAGAGTCGTTATATGTCTTCTTCTTCCGATTCAACACTTGAAACATTTACTTCGGCTTAAGCCATTTCTCTTGGTTTATATGTAACACGTCAGTAACTGCTAAGTGGATATCGTGTGAATATCATAGTTGATTAATTATAGATGATATTTTGCCAATTTCTTTCATAACAGCAGTACCATCATTTGTTTCTGCGACTATATCAGTTTCTAAATTTAAATTCACCACAAGAACCCACTATTGATACTAATCCCAAATTGAAATCTTTTTCCAAGTGATGTACATTAATATTTAAATATTTATGATTTCTTTTACTTGTCCACTCGTATAGATTTATATAAAATTTTCTCTTATTCATTTTCATTGAATCTAATTCAATAATGGTTTCTCTTTTGGCATTATCATAAAAAGAATGAATTAAATCAATTACTCTACAGTTGTTTCTTGGTAATGAATATCCTTTTTGTTGAAGAGACTCTCGTATGAATGAGCTATTTATAATGTTATTAATAGAAAATCCATCAATTGCTGCCAGTTTTGATATTATTTCTTCTAAACTACGTCTTTTCACAAAGTCCAAAACATTCGGTTGTTTTTTTATGGAAGAAAAAGATCCAGAAGTTTGCTCCTTACCGATTTTTCCGAGTTCGCTTCCGATAATTATTTTATGGACTGCTTTCAAATGATTTTGTAGATTGCTTGTAGATGATCCTTTGCATCTCAAAATTTTATTGCAATGATTGCAGATTGCCTTGTCTATTTTTTTGAAACTTTTTGAAACTATTTCAAACTTCTGACTTATTAATTTTATCTAAAAATTATAACAAATTTATTGAATAAGTATTTTAGAGTTTATCTTACAATGTGATAATTTTATCTATTAAAATAAAAGCGATTTAAATAAATCTACATAGTTTGATTGAATTCAGGAAAACAAGCATCTACTTAAATTAATTCTGAAGCTTGATAACGACTTAGTTTTTATTAAGATACGGCGAAAGAAAACACTGATTATTTTAAAACCTTGCATTTTATCTAAATTTCCATTGGACATGAACCATAACTTTTCGTTTACATTAATATTTGAGAGAAAAAATTTATATGATAAAACTTAAGTTTTAAAATGTAAATTACAAAATACAACCGTACAAACTAAGAAAAAATACTCATTACTCATTGTTATTTTTACCAACTATAACAACTTAAATTAAACAAGTTATAAACTCATTTTAAAATCGGTTTTCGAATGTTTCAAATTATTTTTAGAAACCGTCAAACCCTAGTTGTAGGCAACCCACATTCGTGTCGTTTCCGATGCAACTCAAGATACAATGATTTACTCTACCATCCGCCAGTCGTTGAGCAATCAACGTTGGTGGTGTGCCGCATTGGTGAGTGCTCGCGAGAAGTGAACATGTATCTACAATATATACTCGTCGAGCATTCGGGTTGGTTCGCATACTACCAATAGAAGACTTATGACCGACTTTACTTAGGTCCCCTTGTTCTATACCTCATCGATTCAACCCCGTGCAATTTATAGCAGAATGTATTACCCTCTTTTTATAATTACATCGAGGTGTATAATAATAAAACTTCAATATAGCCATTATTGAATCACTAACTTAAAAGGGAAACTTATAATTTTATTACACTAAAATCAACAGTGTTATTAAATATAACGGGAATTGTTATGATTTTGGAGGTAATCAGGAATTTCCAAAACCACCACTGGCACAAAAATTGTATGGTACTATATTAACAGAGCGACGACATCCCAAAATTCTCTGGAACAACGGGTGAATTGTAAGATTACTAAAGATTAATCTTAGTTTTACTAATTCATATTAGTACATCTAATTTGAAGTTAACATAGATTGAAATTTTAATGCATAAATGCAAAAGAAAAATGTTATTTTCAATTTTGATCCGCATTGTGTAGGAATGCCGCTTTATGCCGAACTGACTCTATGATGGTATAATTTCAATCTAGCTCTTATCGACCGACTGACCATCACAAACTGTGATTACTTCCTCAGGGAGAAGTGAAAATTTTTTTTTTATCACAGTACAGATCGAATTGAAAATCAAGACTATCACGTTTTAGACTTTCAGAAATTTGGACAGGGATCGGTCCATATTTTAATCGCATTTTACTTTTGTTATGTGTAGACCATCCAAATATTAGAGCTTTTCATCTATTCGAATATCAAATAGAAAAATCTTAAAATATTCGAGTAATCGAGTAATTTATCAAAGTTAAAAGACATTAACAAAAATAAAAAAATAGTTATATTTTAATAAAGAAAAGCGTTTAATTTTGAACGATTTTATTATTTTAAATATTATTTTTTTTCTAAAAACATATTTAAAAATAAAATTGAATTAAATATTTCATGATTTAAACTAGTTCGTCTTTTTGTTTTGATTGAGCCTGCTGTTGAGAATACTCGCACAAAATTGAAACCATACAAAAATGAAATTTTTGTCTCTATATAAAAATTATTAGAAGTTTTTTATTTCGAGGTTTATTTGTTTTTTCTTGCAAGATGAGAGAAATTAACCGTACTTTTTTCAAAGCTTACTGTGATTTACATTTTTGAAATTATTCGAATATGAAATAGTCAAAAAACATGCAAATATATTCGAATATCAAGCATTGGATAGTCTAGTTATGTGTCAAATTCTTCTTGCTTTTTGTTTTATTTTATTTTAGTTTCGTGCTTATCATTTTGAGGTTATGTGGGTTCTTTTTAGTTGTGTGTATTCGTTGTTTTGATGTGTTTTGAATTTACGTTCACTTAATGGTGTGTCTGCATGCTATTTGCGATGCATTCTGGTCACGTTTCACCTACCTGGGCTTAAAATCAGTTCTTGTCCAACATTTGATATGAATTGCTGAACTGATATTAATTAGTTGATTTATTATAATTGTATAAATTTGAAATTGTTTAACACTCTATATTCACAACACTGCAACAAAATACAACATTTATCTTTTACTCCGAATTAGTGAACTTCACTGATTCCTGAAATGAGCAAATAAGCAGGTATTTTAATTTAATTGAATTGCAATATTTTACCTGGTCGTCGAATATTAATATTTTTAATTAGGCAAATGTCGATTTTACGTACAAGACAATATAACTTTATTAACTAATTAGGCAAACATCGTACCTATTTCACGAACAAAACAAGTTCATTTATTAGGTGTAATGTAATATGTATGTTTTCAAATTCAATTTCTTCTGTAAAGATGTTGAGGTCTCGTTATTCAAAAATCCCAACCTTACTGGTTCTTATATAATGGAAAAAAACAAAGACAAAAACTGTTTAAAAATGTTTATTTAAAATCAAAAATTTACCAATTGAATGTACAGTTTCTTTCAATTTCAGATACTAAATAATGCGTGCAAATATGTAATTGTGTGACTGTTATATTATTTCGTGCTATGTTGCGTGCGATTTTTAGACTTTTCTGTTGTGTCCGTCTTAGTTAAAAATCTAATAAGGATTTACCTTTTTAGATTATGTAAAAGGTGGTTTTATTTTGAGCGAAGATTAGTGATTTTAAGTCGCTATTTATACTATTTTCTATGCTTGTTAGATTATGATAATTCAATTAATTTGTTTTTAAGTGTCCTTGATAAAGATTTGAATTTCTATGCTTAACTATGTGCGTTATTATTGTTATTTCCTTTATTATTTTCATTATTATTATTATTATTATTATTATTATTATTATTATTATTATTATTATTATTATTATTACTATTATTATTATTATTAGTATTATTATTATTATTATTATTATTATTATTATTATTATTATTATTATTATTATTATTATTATTATTATTATTATTGTTGTTGTTGTTGTTGTTCAAATATTAAGACATGTGTTTTCTTATTATTTTCAAATATCAAGGATTATTGTTTTGCAATCAAGCATTATAATTAATATTATTCAACACGTTATTACTGTGTTTCCTGATATGCTAATTAATAACCCCATAATAATTAATTAATTCCCCGTATATAAATTTTTTTATATTAAAATGTATAAAAAAGATGTACATAAAGGAATACGCATAAATCAAAGAGAACAAATGAATAAGTCACAATAATAAATGATATGTCAAGTCAAATTATCACACAAAATTAGACAGTTATATTTACAATATAGTCACCACTGAATTGAATTGTATTGCGAAACTCTCTGGACTGAATTGGGTTCGATTCAGAGATATGATATTACGAGGGCTCTATATAAACATTTACTCTGTATTTATTTGGGCCTACTTTATAATATTTCGTGTGCTCGAACTCCCTTATTGCTCGGCCCCTGTCGTCCGACATTCCTCCCTGGGCCGTCAAGGTAATGTCCTCATTACCTTTATCACTGAAGACTAATTCGATTTCGCATTCATTTATGTGCATTGTTGTCCTTTGGAATCCCTTTCTCAATACTAGATTCATAATATCCCAATTATTGATGTGTCTCCCAAAATGTCTGCATATTTCTTTCTCTGTGATAATTGATTTTCCTTTGTCGATGATGAAGTTCGGCTCTTCTAATGCAAAATCCGGTTCTGGTCCCAGCACTTCTCCCATTATGTCTATACATATTTATGATCCTTCCTCGCTTTCTGGTCTCTCGATATCTTGCATTTCTTCATCCATGGAAAAAAATTCGTCATCTGAATCCAAATCGCATTGTGGTTCTTCTACGTTGAAACTGCTGCATGCTCTGGGCTCTTTCTAGATTGGTATTATTTGTGGTCCGTCTTCCTTTATAAAGATGAGATCATCGTCGCTGTCGCTTCCCATTAATTTATCCTCGAAAGTCCGTCATCTTTGTTGAATTTCAATTCTCCTTGTGAGGGTTCGATATGGTAACCCGACAAAAGTGCGCAGGACAAATTAAAAAACTTTTAGAAGATTTTTTAGGATTTTATTAAGAATCGACCAATGCCCTTACGACCAGTACTCATAGTGGGACAAAAAATCCTGTCGGATAAACTCAGACTATATATAATAATTTCTATCTTTGCGCGTTTTTGTTACGGCGCCGTTCGATATATATCTTCCTCAATTTCTCCTGGCCCATCACTGTTTTCTTCCACTGAACTGAGTTGATGGCTGATCTCACTGTTGCCCGTCTGAAATGCTGTCATATTCCATCTTATGACTTCCTCCCACTGTTTTTCTACTATGTTGTATATTACTTTTGTTATCAATGTTTTGTCTTCCGATGAAAATGGCTCGGATTTTTTGAGGATGTTGTTGACTGATCTATCTTTCTTCCACTTAGGGTGTGTTGCATTTACTTTATGCGTAAGATTCGAGAGCTTGATTTTATGTGGTGCTACGTATTTTACAAATGAGCACATAAATACATCCTCTGCCAGTTCCCTAACTCTCATAACATTGTATAAATCCAACGTCAATGTTTTGAGCTTTTTTATTATTTCATATCCAACAATGATGCCTGATATTCGCCCTCGTTTCCTCTAATTGAATTTTTTTCCTCTGTCTGCTTTCGTCTTTTCTAGGTAATAGTGTTGAATTTTCGTACGTGGGGTCACTTTTTTATTATATACAATTTCTCCCCTGAAGTTCATGATGCAAATCTCCACGGGTCTGAGATTGTTATTGATGTCTCCTACTTCTTTGACATCCACAAACATGATCGCTCTTTGTCTTTCCGGAATAGATAGCTGTTGGTGTGTAAATGACATTTTCTTAGATATGAAATCCTGATATATTGTGCTTTCGGATGGAACGACTTCAAGCTCTTTGAAAGGGTTTGGTATAGTTGGGACGTACAGGATTTCAATTGCAATTACGCAAGGTAAATTATTCATTTGTATTAGGAGATTATTGAACTCATTTGGCATGCTTCAGTTGTTTTTGAGGGTTTTGATCACCACTGTGCAATTGCTTGTTGTAATTATGGGGATTCTTTGCTGACATATTGAAACTTCGATTTTTGTAATATGAAACAATATTCTGTGAGGAACTTTTCTCCCTTCGCTTGCTGCTATGTCCGCATTTTCGAACGTGTCGTAGGCACCATTCAGATCCCGCAATTTTATTCTCCGAGCCTCATTGAATTTTATTATCTGCATTTCTCTTTCTTCAATCTCACACTTCATTTCGTTGGGGATGCATGCTTGATTGGGGAAGCTTCTGATGGTAATTGGTGTTCCGTCTGAGGTGATCTTGTTTTGAAGATTTTTGTAAAAGCTATTATATAGTTTCTGAATCGAGCTCATTTTTAAATCTTACTCTATTGGGCGATTCACTTCGCGCATTATTAACAATAATGAAATGTAATGTCAAGTCAAATTATCACACAAAATCTTTTTTAGTTTTGCAATTTTTGGTAATTCTCTTTTGTTCCCACATATAGTCCCAACCAGGGTAGTTTTTTTTTGCAAGTGAAGGACTAGTAAAAAATTATCTGTGGTTATGTTTCTTCCATAACCTAAATATGGGTCAGTAAGTTTGAGCACTACGCGTTCAACCAAAGGCATGTTCGTTGTTCGCATTTCATCTTTACCCAAACATGGGAAACCATTTAATATATATTTACTTTTCATGACCGATGCTAACCAGAATTTTATGCCGAATTAACATGATACCACTAAAACCATAGAAATAATTAACACGTTGACGGACACAAAATGTACTGAAAGTTCAAAATTTCACACTGAAAGTTTTAAGTATGTGAATTGAAACTGTTACTATAGGTGATAAAATGATTAATTTCATTAATTATTGTATTTAATTAGCCCGCGAGTATAGCCGTCTTGTCACATGATATGGGTCAGAAATATAAAATGTGAAAGGTGTTGATAGCCGTCATTCTAAAATCTTTAAAATTATCGTATCACTACTTACGATGATGATAATGATAAAACCTAAAAAGAATCAAATTACTACCCACATTACTTCTTATTTGGTTGCATTTGTTTTTTCGAACATAAAAGACTACATTAGAGTAAAATAAGAATAAGTATTATAAGCACAGTGAAATAAAAATAAGTATTCGTTAATAGTTAAACAGTTAATTAATGTTAATTTTTATGCCAATCTTTGAAGCACTGGCCAGGGCATAATGGCGTAGAGTTAACACAAGTTTGGCAGTACCATGACGTTTCTTCCTAAGCTTATTTTGCGTACACTGTTTACAACGTAGGAAATATGTTATGCGTTTGTGGTTTTCAGGAACTGGTATTTTCGCCAGAAAATGCTGAATATTGTTTCCTTCAGTTTCATTAGGTGTTGGGTTAGGAATTGAAGAGGTTGACACTTTTGTTTTTGTTCTGAAAACTTTTTGTCTTATTATATTTGTCAATATTCAGTAACTGGCTACTCAGAGTCTCTAAATGCTGTATTTTCCATCGGGATTTACGTATTATCTAAAAATGTAGTATGCATTCCACACAGCAACATCAGGTTTATGTAAGAAAATGCACACCCAGCTGAGATGCTATGGTATTTCATATAGCAGCGTCTAGTTAAATAAGCAAGTTTAAACTTCCGCAATAAAATCATGATTGTGACACAATGTGCACTAGTTTATTGAGACACAAAAACTTTTATTTTTATTATATATTACTTCAAATATATACTATTAAAAGTTATTTATAATAAAAATAAACTTATATTTACGATTCCTCTCATAAAGCAAAAACAAATAATGCGTCTAAATAGAAACTGCTTCTTTCAACGGCTGATGAGCCTGTATTGACAAGTTTAAAGTTAATTACTCATGCAAATACCTGTGAGACATCTGCTGGTGAAATTATTAACTAGTTGCAATAGATTGAATTAAATTTAAACCTCTGTCATTAGCAATTTTAATTTTTCGAATCGATGTAATAAAAATTCCACCTTGCAGTTTTAAACAACAAAAAAAGAGAGCTCGAAGACTATAAATCAGTAATATATCGATGTTTTTTGATACTCACGAATTTTCGGCACTGCCATTTTCAAGTGAATTTGATCATTATTGCATTTACCAATTATTGTTGTGGAACTGTGCTGCTGATTGATTCTTCGTTAAAATTAACTCTTCCAATACAGTGGTCTGATGAAAAAACATGAAAATACGTTTGTAAGTATTTTTTACACAAGATGTTTTTCTGAAAAAAATTTTTCTAAGACGAAAATCATCACATTATGTTTAAGGAATATGAATAGTGCTACAATATTTTTAGAAAATTGTATTGCAAAAAAAACAATAATGACAATTAAAATCTATAAAAAATAATATATGCAATATAAAAGAACAAATACCGTATATACTAGCGTATAAGGCGAGGAAATTATAAGAGGTTTTTAAGTCCTAAATTGGAAACCCGCGTATAAGTCGAAGTAACAAAAATAAAAAAAGGTTTAATGATTTCATTAAAAATTAATTTTTAAGTTTTTTGACCCGCGTATAAGTCGAAGGGGCTATTTTGACTTGAAAATTTGACGTAAATTTCTCTACTTATACGCGAGTATATACGGTACGTTTTATTTAATATTATGCTTTCCTGGTAATTTCTAACAAGAATTTAGTAGATTCGGATCACATGAAATATTTTTATTCAAAGTTTTTTTGTTTTAAACAAAAATAAATTTTACTTTTTTCTGGAAGGGCCATACTTAAAAGACTAAAAATCCTACAAAGGCTCGCGAGCCTTGGTTTGCCGACCCCTGGGTTATACAAACCGCTCTGAAGGATAACTCTAAGTTCAATGCGCCAACAGCCCGACAAAAGTGAAAGGTAGAAGAGCGAGGGTTCCAGAAATTGGACAATACTTTTCCTAATAATGAATTTATTTAACTTTGTATTACAGAGCAAAATAGTACAAAAAAGGGAGTACTGATAGTCGACATATCAAAATTAATAGTACCGTATCTATATCAATCGATTTCTGCTAGATTGAATTACTAAGCTTGAGGAAAAATTAAAAATCCGCTGTTAAAATAATATCCACTGAAGATATTGGATCGAATTTATTTCTTATAGCTAAAGCTAATAGTGGTTATGTAGCAACTAGAAAAGTTTGTGGATAGAAAAATTCCAGTAATATCGATTTGAAAATTCTGCACTATTTTTTCTGATCGGTAATTTCTTCTCTTCAATACCAAAATCTAACTATTTTTTTGCAAATAGTACTTACTTCTATTTTAGTAATTGTTTAATAAGTATACATATAATTACTTATTTATGTTGGGTTTTATTAATTAAAGTCGGTAACCTCTGACTCCACCTGTCCTTTTAATCAAAACAATAAAATACCCAATGTATATTTGAATCAGAAAAATATATTTCTCAACACAAATATTCAATTACCAAAGTTTTAAGAGTTTGGCCGATTTTCCGCTCGATGTTGATGCTTTGACAAAAAGATAATAATCACCTTTTTATTCCCTTTTTATTCTCTTGACCAACGTTTTCCTTCTACTAATTGATTTAATTCCTATCCACTGTTCTTCCTTCCATGACTAATTTTTCAGACTTAATTCAAACTTATGAATTTTTTATCGATTTTTCTCAAATCACCTTTTTTTGCTTTTCCCATATACTGATACACCAATTTTATTTCTTCGCATTGTCAATTCTCTCCTTGACCAGTCTTACCCTTCTCTCATTCCTTTAATTACAAATATAATTCAATTTTAATTATTTTATAACCCTAACATAAAGATTTTCGTCCTCGAAATATATATTTCGGTTTTGATACATATACACATGTCCATTCATATATCCATATTTATTTATTTTGTGGATCAATTTTTTGCACTGTTCAAGTGTACAACTTAGATTCATGAATCTATATTTAGGAGGTTATTTTCATTTTAATAGTTAATTCTTATTCAGTTTAAGGTTACATCAATAGATTGGAAATGGTTATAGTTAAATCAATGCTCCAGATGTTCGCGAAGTTAAAAATTCCAATCTCGATTTAATTTAGATATTTTCCAATTATAACAGAACTTTTGTTCGTCGTAATTCTGAATAACTTTTACTCAGTTATTTATTGATCTGTCGGAGTTAGCGCTAGCTGGTGTGTATTCGCTGGTGAGTTTAGTCTGATATCGTCAAAATTTAATATCTACTTCTTGATTGGAGATTGTTTGTCGATTTAAGCTTCTCGAATTTGTGTGCCGAATTTTGTCTCTCGAATTTGTGTCCTTTTGCTAAAATTTGTATTGGTATTTATATTATTTTAAAGTCACTAATTTTATTTATAGTAATTATTTAATTACGAAATATATGTTTACCTACTTAATAAAATACTATTTTTGTTTGTTTTCTAAATGTAGTAATTATTAAATACTAATAATAATTAATTTTATTCAATTCGAAAACGTTCCTAATGCATTTATCCCGGCTCCTACTGAACCCCAACATATGTATTATTTATAAATATATGATTCGATTTTTAAGTTATTTATAAAGAATTCTTATATTTAAATTTAATTATCGAAATTTAGAAAATATTTATTTAGAATGCCCGATTTTTAAGTTATTTAAAAAGAATTCCTATATTTAAATTTAATTATTGGAATTTAGAAAATATTTTTTTAGAATGCCATTATAAAACATTACAAATTATTTTAATTGCAAATACACCCGTTTCCACATGTTAAAAGTCTCTATAATGCATGTTGGTGTGTTCATCAATCGATGACTCACCATTTATGAGAGAGTTTATTTTATTTTTTCATTTTCAATTCAATTTTATTTATGGTTTTAGAAGTAAGTTTTTTAAATTTAAGTATATTTTAAGGCTTGAATTTTGATTTTATATAATTATGAGATCATTATTCAAGCTCTTAAATATTACTTGTAATCAGCATTTATAATATATTGATAATTAAATTTCAGGTGCTTTTTTAGGTATTTTATGATATGTTATGAATTTGGAATTATTTCAATAAAATGTAAGTTATATATATTTTGAACTAAAAAGAAATAAAATAATCACCAAACACATTTATTTTTTTAAGAAATAATGGTTCCAATCGATTCTTTGGAGATTCCGAGTAATCTTCCAAAATCTTTATAATTTTCTCCATTTTCATATGCATTGATGAGACGGATTTTGTCATTTTCTGAAATTCTTTGAAAATATTTTTTTAAAATAAGTTATTAAAATTTACGATTTTCGAATTTTT
>CAUHTR010002616.1:0-16295 GCA_959609185.1 Schmidtea polychroa | reverse complement strand
TTTTCTTCCTTATTTTTTTATTTTGTTTTTTGAATAATATTTACAATCGACAGGAATGTTATTGGATTCGATTTTTATGCTTTGATGGTCCCAGATTGAGCAAAATGTTTGTGAACCGATGGCACTCGTGCTGTTTGCCAGCAGATGTTTCGCCAGTTTGGCACATCGTTCTATAGGATATAGTTGGAGGCAGATTCGATGGGAATTAAGAGTCCTTTTGGACAGTTTTTAACCTTGTTTTAAATATAGACAGCATATGACGGGTCCGTCACTGTTGTTATTATGAATACGAGTGAGTTAAGAGTAGTGATAGGGTAACTAAGCTCAGCTGTCCGTAGATAAGGTCCGGTTGAGTTTATCTTATAGAATATTCGAATGGTTAGGATATCGAATAGGTCAGTATTAGAAAATATAGGTAGATTTATTTATTAACTTGGAAATATGGGTCGATCCCTGCACAAATATTTTGGGAGATAAATTAAACCTTCATAAATAGGACTGGAAACACATAGTAATATTTATTATCGAAAAATAAAGGCGTATCCCTGCAAAATATTTCTGAAGAGAACAATAGAAAAAATTCAGAATTGAGGACCATAATGAATTGAATACATGTCAATGATCCAACAATAGAAATAGACAATGAATAATGACGTAAGACCTTCTATCGGCAGTCCAGAACCTGTAAGGAAAATACAACAAGGAGTAGTTTTAGCAATAGAGCTCACCTGCTCATTTATTTTCAACCATTGCGTACAGTACCAACATGGTCGTAGTCATGGGTACACAGATGGTTATAAATACAATAGTCATAAAGGCTCTTAGGAAGGAGTCGATTTAACATATAAAATTACCCCTAACACATTTAAAAAAAATTGACACACCCCTAAGCGACCAACACCTTTAGAATCATGAATTATAGTCACTGATGGAAATAAAGTCAAAGAAAAGCGAAATACTATATATGGTCGACAAGAAAATGCGAGTTTGTCGTTAGAAAATTGAGCCTCGCATTAATCTAATTTTTTTTGATAAGTAGTCGTAACACTCACATTAATCAAAAGTAAAAATTTCTTTTTCGAATTCAAAATTTGTAATTATTTGATTATGTAAGCCACGAAAAAAGTATTTATGACTTAATGTCCCACGACTCAAAATAAGTTGGACGACACAGGGCTAAAAAATGAATAACATCGGACAGCCCAGTGAGATACAAGTTGTTGAACAAATTTTATTCACAAGGAAAAGGTATTCAAATACATATTCTTAACAATAACGTAATACATAATCTCTAAGCCACATTTCTATTTAAATTGAAGAAGCAAATCAGAAATAGACTTGAGAGTATCTATGAAACAAAACTACCATTTTCACATATATGCACAAGATTTAAACAAATAAAAAATTTGCAAAATGGTTATTGGATAATAAAAAACGCAAATGCAATTTATTGGTCCAATCAAAATAATCATAAAATAGAACAGTATTTTCTATTTCTAATAATTGAAGCCCAAATTATCATATATTTACAAGTCCATAAAAGTTAGAAAAATATTAATAAGAAAAATTGCTAAAGTTAAAAACCTATACAATATTTCTGGCTTAAAATTGTAAGTCTCTAAATTAATATTCCCATGAATTCGTCTCGATAAGAATTTCTTATAAATTTGACATTCATGTATTTAAACCACACCAATTGCTTTCGAAATAACATATTATTTCGTTAGGAAATTTGGTGTGAATACAATTCATTTGAACTAAGATTATTTAATGAAATAAAATTGTCCGTCTATAGAAAATATTTTATCTTTTTGACTTTTTCTACTTCGATTTAAATTTAACCTTCATTTTCTTTTTGAGTTGTGCCTATTAGATTACTAATATCAGACAAGCTAAAATAATAACCAATTTTTAATTTTTTGTTTTTTACGCCAATGATAAAATAAGTAAACCCTCCAACTGCGCGGTAGATACGTTCCACAAAAACAACGCGCAAGCCGAAACCGCGCACTGTGAACCCGATTTTATATGTTATTATGTGGTTAGGTTCCAGATATTACAAAAATATTAAAAAATATAATAAAAAGTCTTTATTCAACGACTAATATACATATTTACATTTATATAAACATAAAAACTAATAAAAACAGTCTCAATTCATTGCTTTTACATAATTAATATTACTATTATAAAAATTAATAAAAATTTAACATAAATAAAAATTATAAAAAACAATACAAGAACTAAAAAACAGTCTCAATTCAACGACTAAACATAAATAAAAATTAACATAAGTAACGTTATATTAATCACTGCTACATGCTGATGAGCTTGATTCTATTGGCTGTGATTGTATAATTTTTTGAAAAAAGCTTGTTAACACTGATTGCTTACCAGCTTTTTGTTTTTCTTTTTTAAATTTCAGCATATGGTGCTAAAGCTGCTGTCAGATTTCTCCGAAATTTTAAGGCACGCTCCATATCAGGGTCTATATTAAGAGCTTGCTGTTCAAGTTGACTACCAAGTTTTAAAAAACTTGATAGTTTTTCGGTAGTAAACTTTTTCTCTTCTGTAGTCTGTAAATCTTCTTCACTTTCATCATTTTACTCATTATTACCGCCGAACTGTGTCAAAATATCGTCAACAGTATTATTTTCTTCATTTGACACAAGGACTTCCGTGATATCTTCTGATTCTAAATATTGAAAACCGTCCCCACCAATTGTTCTACCTAAAGTCACAATTTCCACAATTTCTGGCATTTCAACAACAGCTTCTCTAAGTGGCATTCTCTTTTGATTTTGATCTTAAATCCAAAAGCTTAACACTTTTTCTGTTTTCTCTATTATTGGATTTCGTGGTTTTTTTAATGTTTTTGCAGCTAGAACAAACTACTGAACTTTTAATTTTTTCGGCATTCAATTTAATCCTCCTTATGCTGGATTCGTTCATATTGTGTCTCTTAGCTAAAACAGACATTTTTTCGCCATTTTCTAATTGCTTCACAATTTCAAGTTTTGCCTCTAACGTCAATATTTTTCTTTTGCCAGCTTTTCCATTATTATATATAAGGTGTAGAAATTATTAAAAACCTATTAAATCAAAATGAGTATTAAATCAAAAATCAAAAATTTTATTTATACTTACTTTATAACACTCTTTAATTGATGTAATAATTTTTTATTACGGTTATATCTAATGCACACGAATAAGATTTTTTGAATTTAATACTAATATATTTTTAATTAAATAAACACTTGTATAAATATCTAATAATTAAAACTATGTAATTTTACATCCTAATCCTAACCACATCACTAGAAAAATGAAACTGCCTTTATTATTTTTATATAAAAAATACAGTGCATCGAAATACGATGAATCACTATTTTCACTACCATATGTATTCGTAGTTTTACGGGATTCACCATAAAAAATTAAATTGACATGATTTTTCTTGTTAAAATAGACAAAAACAAAAAAAACCGCGCAGCTGCGAAATTTTTAGCGCGCAGATCGAAATTTTGGTATTAAAGGTTTGGCCGCGCAGTTGGAGGGTTTACTGTACATACATATATTTGTCAATTATAAGTTTAGACAGGATGATATTTAGTTAACATGTGCATAAAATTAAGTTTAACCCATCTTAATCATTATTTATTGTAAATATATAAAATATTTGCCGAATGAGATTTTAATCCGTTATTAAAATTTCAACCAATTTTGATAAAACCACTGAATGAGTCACGAAAAATTTGATTTTGTTTATTCATTTAGATTTACGAAGTACGAAAATAAGAAATAAAATTTTCTTCTGGATGCTTTCAATAACAAAATTTTATTTTCTTCACGAATTATATATGTTCATTTAATCTCATGTTCCAGAATTTTATTATTCCAGGAGTTTCAACCCTAGGAATACTTCTGACTCTATAATTGCTTTTTGAATCTTTTGTCAGGTCCGTATCAATGGTGGTTCGAGCGGTGCCGTCGCACACCTAAAAGGGGCGCAAAACTGGGATGTAACATTTTTTAAAAGGTCACCCTAGCTAGCTGATCTTTGACATTGCTGATTGGACTGGTCCATTAGCGTGCCTTCGTAGGTGTGTATTTTGAAAATGTTAGTCCACAAAATGGGCTCCTGTCATTTTGTTCAATTAGCAACAGAATTTTAAGAGATGAATACATAGTTAACAATTTTAACATGAACATTATAATTATTATAGTAGGGTGTTTTGAATTCGGGTTTTAGGGGGGCTAGATATATGAACCGCACAGGGCGCAATAATGCCTTGATACGGCCCTGCCTTTTGTTATAATTGTAGCTCTTAAGTTGAAAAAAATTGCCGGCCAATGATTTCTTAACTTTGAATAGCACTTTTAACATCCGATATGCCCATATCCGCCGAATCGCCTAACCATATGGATTAGTTAGCAAATCGAAATTGCCTTCGCCTTCCACAAATAGATCAGAATCGATTTTTTCAGTTTCAAAGCCATTACAAGCACCTGCGTCCGATAAATCAAATTTATTGATTATAAAATAATTATAAATCTAACTCGGTGGACTCCAGATTTTTGATTTCCTAAATATTAAAAATAAATATCCATTTCCAAATAAATAGCGAATAATGGCTGGAAACTCAAAATACGGAGATAGGACATAAGAAAAGTGAAAAATGTATTCGATTTACTAGATTAAAAAGGTTATTTACAATAAAATGCATTATTAATCATAAAAATTCGGTATCCAGAGACTCTAATTCTTTTAAAATCTTTCTGCGTTCCTTCAACGCTCGATAAGCAGCATCGCGATCTTTTTTCATGGGTATTTTGTGAGTAGGTCTGTAACTTTCAATAATATTGTAGCATTCAATTACCTGAAGGGAATAAAATAAATTTCGAGTTTAATCGACCGGAGACGTAGAAAATCGACTAATGAATAAAAATAATCGATAAAATGATGACAAACTGGATTAATTCAAAAAAAATGTCATTGAAAGCGATAAGGGGATAATTAAATAATTTCAACCAATGAGAATCGAGTGACAAAAAATATAGCGCAAATTTAATAAGTCAAAACATATAATTCACAAAGCTTCCTAAATTAGATAATTTCAATAGTAATCAGTATTATCGAAAATTATATAGGGTAAATAAATGGGCAATCCATGATACAATATTGAATTCCAGAAATTGAGAAGTTCAACACCAATCAAAGAAAATATTCAATAACAATAATTGGCCTATAAAAATCAAGAATGAAAATATTCGAATTGATAAATTTGAATATTATCCAATCAATAAAACTGGCAAATAGAAATCAAGAATTAAAATAATCAATAATGAGAATATTCAATTGATAAAATTTGAAAATTATCCAATCAATAAATCTGACCAATAATTGATTAATTTTAAAAATTATCCAATCAAAATAATTAGCCTATAAAAATCAAGAATGAAAATAATCAATTGATAAAATTTGAAAATTATCCAATCAAAAAATCTGGCCAATAGAAATCAAGAATGAAAACAATCATAAATTGATAAAAATTATCCAATCAAAATAAATGGCCATTAATAATCAATGAAAATATTCAATTGATAAAATTTGAAAATTATCCAATCAATAAATCTGGCCAATAGAAATCAAGAATTAAATAATCAATAATTGATTAATTTTAAAAATTATCCAATCAAAATAATTGTCCATTTAAAATCAAGAATCGATAAATTATCCAGCAAAATAAAAACAAACTATCCTATAAAAAATTATTCAATTACTGCCAAAGAAAATTATGAATTATATATAAACCAATGAAAATCAATAAATCCCAAAATGAGAACTATCCCCCTCATAATTACCCTCCCCATAAATGTGTCCCTATTTCCAATAATCCAAACAGTAAAATATCGAAAGATTACATCAGCATCTGCAACAGCCAATCGCCTTTCGATTTCCTGCCGTTTAGTATCGCGCTTAGCAGCTATCAACAGCCGTCTGAGCATTCCAAGATTCGATTCACTGACAAGTTTCAGTTCTGCCTGCCGTCGGCTCAATCCCAACAGCGCTTTGTCTTCTTTGATTTTGAAATCGAATTTCCGTTTTCTCGGACTGGAAGGTTGCGGTAAATTGAGTTCAATGTAATCATCGGAATTGAGAATCATCGGATCAATAATGTCTGCCTCACTGCTCTTTGTAATTCCCATTTGGTCGGGCTCATTCTGCTAGAAAAATGAATAATCCAATGAATAGTTCCGATTATCTAATACCAAATCGTGTTCGAGTTGAATTTTCGGAATGAAAGGAAGATTGTAATTACAAATACCCAAATCTTCAACGGTTTTTCTAATATGCCTTTCCAATTTGAAACTATTACTGACTTTCAATTGCTTGGCAATTGATTTAGATGATTGAATGGTGGTTTTGACAAACCCGTTATTCTCTAAACTTTCACTGTAACCATCATTAAGAAATCATTAAATTCGTTTTACTGGATTCCTTAACTTTATTTTGATGTATTTTGATAAAGTTTTCCGTATCATTAGACATGTTCTCTACGAGTTTCTGGGGGAAATCTTTTAATGCTTTTGATTGAGAAAGTGGTTTTCTAATAAAGAAAAAAATTAAACAATTACAACAGGTGTAATTGTAGAACAGAAGAAATAAACAAACAAAAATAAACATGACGATTTAGAAAACCAAAACGACTTACTTTTTGGCGTCGCTAAAAATTACCGAAATGAAATTAAAGGAAATTGAAAAACAGTATAAATAGTAATAATTAATCAATCTATTTCCTAATGAATTAATATTAATTTAGGAATCGATTTATTTATTAATATTATTTTTAAATTAATAGATAGATTAAGAAATTAATATAATTAGAATGAACTTTTCATCAAGAACCTTGATTAAATAAATAATTTGTCATTGTTTTCATTTATCTTTAACCCTTCAAATGTGTTTTTACGAAAGAAACCTGAAAATAGAGTGTCAAAGATTTGTGTTAAACTCAAAGCAATTGATTTATCGTTTGAAATAATGAAGATAAACGAAATAATGAAAAACAGGTAAAGAATTAAAAAAAGTTAACAATAAACAAAAAGAAATGAACAATATCAATGATAAATAAAACAAATAACAATTTAGGAATTGATTTATTTATTAATATTATTTTTTAATTAATAGGAAATTGATAGAATAAAGAAATTAAAATTTTTTTTTATTTAGAAACCAGTACACAACAAATATTTTCTCATTATTTATTGATTCTTTAGTTTTTTTAAATTATAATCGCTGCGCACGAAAAAAAAACACATGAAAAAGACAGTTTGGAAAATTCGTGTTAAATACATTGATTTGTAGAGTCTGAAAAAATGAAGATAAAAAATTATGAAAAACAGATAAAAGTGAAATTAAAAGATTTTAACAATACAAATTTGTGGGGAATATTATTAGTAAAATCAGAATTTTATTTAACATTTGAAAATAAAAATTTAAAAGATTAATAATAAATAAGACAAAATAATGAAAAAAAAATTCTATCTATTTCATAATGAATTGATAATAATTCAGGAATCGATTAATTTATTAACATTATATTTAAATTAATAAAAAATTTATAGATTAAGTAAATAAAAATATTAGACAATTTTTATTAGATTCGAATCTATCGTAACTTACAGTCTTGTCATTGTTTTCGTTTATCTCTTACTCGTTAAAACTATAGATTTTATTATTTTTAACATAATTATGAAAGAATGAAGACAAAAATTATACTAAAAACAGATAAGTGAAATTAAAAGATCTTATAATAGAAGAATTTTGTAAAGTAGAATCAGATTCGAATTAACAATTTGAAATTATAGAGATAAATAAAATTTAAGATCACTGATGTATACTAATGCAGTTCCGAATCTGGCTGAATCAAATCAACAACTTATTGATATATAAGTCCTTTAAATATGTGGAATTTATATTTAAATTATGCTAATCAAATTTTGCATTATTGTAAAAATCGATTTTGTATTGAAAATAATGACAGTCAATATTTGATCATCATGAATATACGAGCCATGACATCATACATAGTCAATTCAATATAATGATTATTCAAGTTTGAACTTTAATGAAACGTTTAACCATTCACTCAACGAAATGATTACGTAGGACACATTGTATTGTAAAATTAACCTTTATTATTATGACTGTTTAGTCTGTGCAAACACTCAAGCTTTAAGCTTTATTTGGAACCCTAAACAAAACTGTTTTCTTCCACCTTAACTTCCTACATCCTTTAATACTACTCTCATTAACTTAATATATTTTACCATCTTCATTGTTACCATGATCTTCTATGTATTTTAAAATCTCCAACCTTTTGTGCTCTATATAATTTTCTTTTTGACATTATAAATAGGAAGTTTAAAAATCTCTTTGGACTCTGGATATATATAAGGATGTCCCAGAAAAACTTATATTCGCAAATGTTTAGTCTCATCCCATGAAGTTTCTTTTGAGTAAAGGAGAACTGAATATTGACTAATTATCCAAGCATTATGATGTATACTGAGTTAGTCACTGACATATTCAATACCTTGGTAAAACTAATACTGAACATGATATCAGGTTTGCGAAGAGAAAACGAGAATCAAATGTATGTATGTTAGTCCGTAACGCTTTTTTGCTTATGTATTTAAATCTTAATGATCATTTCAGTTTCAAATTTCAGTTTCAAAACTACAGGATTTCTTAACGAACTCCTTCATATATCACGTCCAATGGGAATTCCACCACGTATATAAGCTGAAAGTTGGCACATTAGTCATGTTTTTAGGGGATCTTAATCCTAAAAAAAGAATTCCTCAATGACACAAGATTGATTATTAATAGTTTGCATCTAAACTGCATCAAAGCAGAAATCATCCTAGGTAGTAATAAAGGTGAAGAGTTTTCCATTAATAGAATTAATTTGATGCCGAGTAATAGTAGTTTTCCATTTAAAATAAAGCGTTGCCAATTTCAGATAATATAGGTACAAGGAAGTACCCGTTTACGGCCATGGTCAACTATATGAAGCTTGTAATAAATGTCGTGTTCACAAGAATCTAAATTTTTCCAGCCTTATTTTGAACTGTTTATTCAATATTTTATCCACGAATTTCGCATTAAAAAATAAAAACCATTTATAATCCAGAATTATCGGGAATTATCGATTAAAGAGTAAATTCAATTATAAAATAAATTGATTTTTTTAATCGAAAATAAATATAAATTTGGAATTGTAAATCTATAATAAAAATTTATGATTGATAATGAGGATTATAATGAGGATAAAGAAGATATTGCGTATTCTATATCATCTGAAATGGATTGATTGATCGATTATTTGCAATGTCTACAAAAGACTTTATCTCCTTTATCCTCATTATAATAGACTTTCTATCAATACAAAACAAAATATTGATTGAAAATATAAAAAATAAGGATAACGGAAATTGATTGTAATATGTTTGTCTAGCAGGTAAGGAGAAATTGAAAATCCTTGATAATTGCCGCAAGCCGTGTCCAGAACAAAGAAATTTATGTAATCTAACGTTTTCATTTTGATTGTTTTTTGGATGTTAAAGTATTTTTTGCTGATTTCACAAGTGGAAAAGGTTAGAAAGCTGTAGAAAAAGTGCTGTTTTCACACAATAGATCAAAGATTATGGACTAGAACTGTTAAAACAATCATGAAAGAAGCATTGAAAACCAAGATGATTTTCATCATGTAATGAAGAAATTCTTCAAGGAAAAATCTAGAAATCTAGACTTCAAATCCAATGGCTAAAATAATAATCATTTTTCCCCATTTATTTAGTATTTTTTGTCATTCTCATTTATCCTGCTTTCTCAAAATAGCCCAAAAAGAGAGTCAATATATTAATGATTTATCACCGTGCCTCTTAATATAGCGTATATTTTGGCGTTTTTCCTTTCGAAAACTTTTTTGACGAAAATAATTTATCGTTACATTAACTCCTGAATTTTCCGACAAAATTCTTATAATTGAAAATATAAATGATTTTCTCAAAAAATAGATCAATACAATTTAAAATTGAAAAACTATCAATAAATTAATATATATTGAAATATCGATTTTTTATGAATCCATAATTAATTAAAGTTTTGTTCGTTTTATTCATGTATTTTTAATGCTGGAAAATAAAAATACTGAATTCTGAATATTGAGAGGGACATAAAGGTATCCCATCTCTTCGGTGCATCAGTAAAAAAGAAATCGAAATAACTGCAGTAAATATTAATAAATCGATATTAGTGTTGCACATATTGGACGTTCATTTAGAAAATATCAGTTTATCTATAAAATCAATTGTCATCAAATCTATTGATTGCAATAAATGTATTTCATTGAAGATAATAGAATTCCTTTCATATATATATTTTAAAAATCCAAGTATAAATTAGCAGAAAATCAATAATTTTTTAGAAAATCACATCAATCCTGAATATTGAGAGGGGGGACATAAGGGGGAACATTGGTCAGGTCAATCCCTTATCAAATGAGCAGGATGAAAAATAGCATATAATTGCAATTAATGTGGCTAGAAATAGAAACATGGATAAATATAAACTGCAAAACTGCTTTGTTCGATATATTCATTGTATCCCTCGCTCTGATGCACGGGAGAAAGAAACACCGACTCGTTTTGAAAGAAATTGTATTTTATTCAAAGATAATTTAAATAAATCGATACTCAACTAACAAATAGATCATAGGCTTCCCCGGTGTGGGGTTAAATCAATCTTTACAGTTCGAGTGCCAAATTTTCCTTTGGCATCCAATAAAATCGCTTTGAAGATATAATTCAATGTTGAAAAGTTTCCGTCGCCACAGAAACCAATAAAAAATGCACACCGGAGGGAAATGCCGATATTTGCAACCCGAATCCGATGGGGGTATTGATTCAAATCGAATGTGTGCAAACAACCAATCACCAGTGAGTATTAGTAAATTATCGATATTTATATATAATTTAAATCTAACCAAAATATCAGAGGGTGAATTACAAAGAATCGTGACAAAAAATAATCAATTCAATCAATTTGGTATTAATTTGCTTATTTTAATTAAAAAAATTTAATTAAATAAAAATAATCAACAATTACTAACCTGATTTCGATATCGATTTTCTTGAGAAGATTTGATAGATCAATTCCATTTTTCCCGTCAACAAATCCATTTAAATGATTCGCTTCTTCATGGATGGAATTTCGACGTAAATTTAAACCGAATGATTGATTTTCACAAGCGCCTTCATTTTGAGCGGGAACTTCGGGAACTTCATAATAAACTACATCATTTTCATAGGATTTGATGAAATTATCCAATGTTTTCAGATGGTCTTCATTGATTTCAGCACAATACGGTTCCATCAATTCCCAGAATTTATTGGGTATTTCATAGTTTTGGGAAATTGGAGAAACTTTTTTATCCGTTAGTGAATCCATTGGAAAATCGCTTGGTTTCTTTCGTTTGTTAGGAGTTACAAATTCTTCTTTGATAAGTTTTCGTTTAACACCGCTCGTTGTTCGACGAGTTGATGGTCGATTTTGTGAAATAATAAATGCTAACGGCTTTTCTGGACTTGATTTTAGTATTAAATCGTTGGATTTAGGGTGCAAGTTATCAGGTTGAGTATTCCCGTTTGACAATCCATTTTGATTTTCTGGTACTAAATTAGGAGTTAAACACATTGATTGATTGGTTAGATTCATTGAATTTCTACAATTTTCTGGTGTTACGCCATTTAAAACAACCATAGGTTTCCCATCAATCAGAGACGACAAATTCATCATTCGATATCCAAGTAAGCACATTATCTTTTCAGTTTCAACTTGCAAATTTGACACATCGTGTAATTTCACGTCATTAGTATTTAATACTATATTATAAAATATATTTATTTAAAGTTGGTTTTATTTATTACCTTTATTAAAAACAGGATATTTAGAAGATAAGTCTATTGTTTCATGATGAATATATGAAGAAGAAAGAATTCCTTTACCGGAGCCAAATCTTAAATTTAACGATGGCCTCATTTATGTTTAAAGCTTATTTAATACCATATTTTAATTTTAAAAAATTTATCAACTTAAACAAAATTATTATGATCGATTTAATATTTTTGTAAAATTTATTTTTAAAGTTTCATTAAAGAATTAAAATATAACTGAATATTTAAAATTAAACTTTAAAATGATATTAAAATTTACTTTTAATTATTAAAAAATTTTTATCCAATTATTATTTTATAGATATTAAGTTTTATAAATATAAGATTTAAATAGTATTAGAATTAATAGGAAATAAATAAAATTTAATATTTTGTTGAGGTTTCAAAAGTAAATTATTAAATTATATAGTTCAGATTAAAAGGAAACTGAAATTGAATGGCGATCAAGCAATGGCAAAGAAAGATATGATAAAAGCAGAACTATAAAAGGGTACAATCAGACACGAAATGGGAAAGTCTAATGAAGTGAAAAGTTATCGAAATTTAAGATGGAAAACGGGAGAGGGATAGATTAGGGGATGGTGAAGAAGACAGTGAGCAAGAAAATATTAGAAAATGTTTAGGAAGAGGTCGTAAAACAGGCAAATATGAAAAAACGCAAAATATTAATTAATTAATTAATTTGCTAATGAAAAACCCGAGCTAATGGAGAACCCGAGCGATGAGGAAAACCCGAGCACGGCAATTTGCAAGGATAAACAAACGAAGAATTCAGATGCCAATTATCCAAACAGCCGGATCAACGAGGGTAAAGAAAAGAAGGGGAATTACGAAGAGAGTCAACAGAAATAGCTAATTAGAGAATGATAACTAAGGAAATCAAAACCAATTTGGTCAAAATAGAGGCAATTACAACGATTATGGGAGTATATAAGGAAACTCCAAATTCATATAATCGGCAGTAGCCTTAGGTAGTGAAGAAGAAACGGACAATAGGAGTTCGAGGAATAAAATAAAAGAAGTAAAAGAATTATAGGATGAATTGAAGAGTGAGAAAAGGAGTTCTAAAAGAGTTCGGATCAGAGAGCGGAATCAAATAAAAAGGTGAAACTTATTTTTGAATCGTACAAGGTCGAAACCTTCCAAAGGCGGAGTTCGATCGTAAATTGTAAGAAAATTGTGGGTAACTAAAAGTGTAGTTATCTAATGAGTATTGTAAATTTTCTATAAAACAAATATACGTTGGGAGTTGTGTTTATTAATTTTTAGAACACGTGGATGCAGAGTAACCAACTGTTATTTTTGGTATCATAAAACCCAACAAATATTTTTGGTGAGCCCGACTTCACAGACGTTGGTGAGTGAATATTCAATAGTAAAAAAAGAAGAAAATTAAAGTAGTAAAATTTGAAAATAATCAGAAATCGGGAAAATAAAAGAGGTAGTAATTAATTTTAATATTTAGCAATGAGTGAATACAACTTGAGAAATCGAAAAGTAAAGATGGCCAGACAGAACGCCGAGGATAAGGAACGCCACAATAAGGAAACAAATTCCAAGAGTAAATAATATCATCATATTAATAGCTTTGGACATTTCATCTGCAGATTTTGCCTTGACTGGTATTGCTCGGGAAAACCTGCTGAATGCATTAATACATGTTAAAATATATTTATTTCCATTGTTAATTTTCGAATACGGTATCATCTCCATAAAATCCATTTGCCATAAATCATCAATACCGAATGTTTTATATGCTCTTGTTGGAAATCGTTTCCGCATCGGTATGTTCAAACTGTACACGAGCTGATCTGATAACCACTTCTGTGTTTCTTTTTTCGAATTCGGAACTCTTTTCTTTAATTTTGCCACTCCACTTGAACCTGATTCGTCTTCTGGCTTCGTCCAAATCTTCTCCATTACAGCAAGAAGATTTAAAATTAAATTTAATGTCGGGTAATGAAGGATTAGCACCCATTGTTTATGACTGAAAAAGGCGTGAAAAGGATCAAATCAAACAGAAAAAGAGGAAAACGTTGGTCAAGAGAATCTAAGAAACTAAAAGGTGAATATTATCTTTATCAAAGCATCAACACCGAGCGGAGAGGCGGTCAAACGGAGTTTTGATTATCAATTGTAAAGTGGTGATAAAGGATTGTGAATTTGTTATTTCAATATACGTTGGGTCGTTATTGTTTTGATTTAAAAGACACGAGGAGTCAGAGGGAACCGACTTAAAGTAATCTAAAACCCAACAAAATAATAATAATTGTTGGGGTTCAACAAGAGAGGCACAAAAATGAGGTGAAAATTGATAAAAACACCAAATTCAAAATAAAAATTTAAAGTACAAAATATTAATTAAAAATCAAAAATTTTAAAAAATGAATATATTCTGGGGGAAACTGGTATGGGCGGATGCTAAATAATGAGACGAGTTCAGCTATAATAAAATAAAATCAATGGGGGGTCCCTAAAAGGAATAAATTACAAAAAACAAAAATTAATTAAAAATTAATTAACTAATGGAGAACCCGAGCTAATGGGAAACCCGAGCTAATGGAGAACCCGAGCTAATGGGAAATTTGAGACAATGGAAAACCCGAGCGAATTGAGAAATTAATTTAGCCCGAGAAATCCAATTTTGGGAAGGCAATTAATTTAGCCGGAGAAATCCAATTTTGGGAAGACAATTAATCTAGCCGGATAAAAGAGCCGTCAGAGAAAATGAGCCAATTCCCTTAAATTGAATCAGACCTCCAAGAGAAAGCCCGGGGGGAAGTAAGACCAAAAATAATTGGCAAAAATAAAGTCAATTACCAAGTGAGTATAAAAGCAACTGGCAAGAATACAAAGCCACCAGTTGGTCGAAGAAAATAAAGTCGAAGTAACGGGAGCGAAAAAGAAAATAGTAAAGTTGAGATTAGTTGGCAATCTGAAAAGTGCACACAAACCGGATTGTGTCAAGTGTGAGTAAACTAATAAAAGTGTAAAAGTGTAACTGCATCAGTGTTAATAAAGATTTTGTGTTGGGTTATTTATTTGGAAAAGAACACAAAGGAGTCAGACCGTAGTACCGACTTACATTAAAAACCCAACATAATAATAATAATAATAATAATAATAATAATAATAATAATAATAATAATAATAATAATAATAATAATAATAATAATAATAATAATAATAATAATAATTATAATAATTATAATAATAATTATTTGGAAAATAACATCTTCCGCGCGGGCGTTAATATCTTTCCCAATAATAATGATAAATCAAATTATTACGTAATCGATAATTAAAACAAAGAAATATTATCATATAATCAACGATTTAAACAAAATTAAATTATTACACAATCGATAATTAAAACAAAATATTATTACACAATCAACGATTTAAACGAAATTAAATTATTACGTAATCGATAATTAAAACAAAAAATAGTGTGCTGGATGTGACATGTGCTGGAGGTGACAAATCCTACTACTCTCCACTGATTATATACGCTTATTCTCAATTTATTTTTAATTCATTTTAGTTAATTTTATATTCGGGTTTCCCTCCAAAGTTCTGATCATCACTCACACGATTCAGCTAAACATAGGTATTCGTCACTACATTTTCGCCCTTTTCTTATGATAAAGATTACATAATTTTTTTTGTTTTCACTTTTCTCGTTGGACTTATCATTATTATCAATAGCATCTTCACGAGTGAAAAATTTTTCATCTGAGAAATTAAATGGCAATCAATGACATATTATTTTTTCTATAAAGTTTAAATAATCTTACCGTGAAGATAAAATTGCTTATAATCTATTTAAAAAAAAAGCCCAAATAAAATCAAATAATTTTTCACAAGGACAACTTTTTCTCACAAATATGCGACTGAATTAAGAAAATTTTCCCATGTATTCAATATACAAAAACCACTTTTCAAAATACTGGTCACATGATTATGCAAATAAAACCCGGTTCCACTTCCCGGAGAACACTTTCTATTATTAAAAATCAATAAATTACACTAAAGCGCATAAATTACAGTACGTTTAAGCATTAATTAAAGTATAGTATAAAACAAAATTAATTTATATATAGAAAAATAAACACACTTGAAATAAGGAAATATATTAAGGGCATTGGTATTTGGTACATTTATTATAGATAGCAGAAAATTAATTTTGGTGAGAAAAATAAAATACAAATACATATGTACACCGATATTGTCGTTAGTTTAGATTAGATTTCAATTAGATTAGAATTCAA
>CAUHTR010002615.1:0-39134 GCA_959609185.1 Schmidtea polychroa | reverse complement strand
AGAATCGATCTCCCCCCTTTATTTTTACCACCGATGTTGCGCGTAACTGAGATTATTTTTCACTGGCTAGACGGCATGGGAATTGCAGCATTGACTATCGTGTGTGAATGACGATTACTGCTATGCAAAGCCTAGTGTGGTGTGAATTGATTAGTGTTAGCAAAATTCTGTGGTAGCCTGAATGCGAAATTATCAGTACACGTGTGGATATTTCATTAAACTTGTACACCTAACCGCGAAAGTTAACATTGTCTATAATATAAGTTGGTGTGCACACCACCTGAGGTGAGTCACCAATTATATGACAATGTTAACTTAATTTCATTTATTCAATTTTCCAAAATTCGTTTAAAGGTAAGTTTTTGAATTAAAGTAATTTTTAGGACTTGAATTTTGATTTTATATAATTATGAGATCATTATTCAAGTTCTTAAATATTACTGTTAGTCAGCATTTATAATATTGATAATATATAACATTGATAATTAAAATTTCAGGTGTTTTTTTAGGAATTTTATGGTATTTTATTTGGATTTATTTGGATTTATTTCGTAAAAATGTAAGTTAGATATTTTTATAATTATAAATAAGTAAAGTAATCACTAAACATTTATTTTTTAAAGACATTTAGTAAAGAATGGATAAAATATTTTTTAAGTTTTTGTAATCTTCTTTCGAATTTTGTCTATTTCTGTAATTCTATGAAAATATTAATTTGTTAAAATAATTTATTAAAATTTACGATTTGCGTATTTTTTCCTGCAAATTCAAAGATGTCGAAGGATCTTCTTCAATATCTGTAAATCTAAAGAAATTTTATATTCTAAATTATTTTATAATTAAATCTTACGATGTATTTACTTCTTTTTCCCTAAAGCTCAAGGTAGAGCAGTCGGAATCTGATTCAAAAGTTTTTTTGTACATAATTTTTTAAATAATTTAAAAATATTGATATGTTAATTATATGTTAATCAATCTGAATTTCGCATGAAAAACACTTTACTTAATTTTGTATGTATTTTTCATTATGTGTGCTGTGCTTGTATGCTTAATTATTTTCTCTCACTTTTTAGATTCCTATAATAATAATGTTAAATTTCGCGGCATTAAATTTCTACACACAGGTAAGTTTGTGTGTTCCTATAATATATATTTATTGATTTTTTTTTAGATTATAGATAATGTTATATTTCGCGGTTAGGTGTATACCGAAACAATTTGAATGTTATTTTCTCATGCATTTGACAATTCTATATGCCATTTCTCGGTACCAGATATCAGACATTCTGTGCTCTTATCGCTGTATGGTGCTCATTCACAAGATGTGTTACCTTCTATAGTGACATTATCTTGGTGGGTGGAATTTACTAACAACAATTCTCGAAGATCTTCGAGATCCAGCGGGTTGTCATTGTGAAACCTCGAACAACTTATTAGAAATTAACTTTCAACAGAACTCGTGGGTGATATACCTAGTGTCATCAGTGGGTAATTTATAATTTTAAGCCAGAAATATTGTATAGGTTTTTAACTTTAGCAATTTTTCTTATTAATATTTTTCTAACTTTTATGGACTTGTAAATATATGATAATTTGGGCTTCAATTATTAGAAATAGAAAATACTGTTCTATTTTATGATTATTTTGATTGGACCAATAAATTGCATTTGCGTTTTTTATTATCCAATAACCATTTTGCAAATTTTTTATTTGTTTAAATCTTGTGCATATATGTGAAAATGGTAGTTTTGTTTCATAGATACTCTCAAGTCTATTTCTGATTTGCTTCTTCAATTTAAATAGAAATGTGGCTTAGAGATTATGTATTACGTTATTGTTAAGAATATGTATTTGAATACCTTTTCCTTGTGAATAAAATTTGTTCAACAACTTGTATCTCACTGGGCTGTCCGATGTTATTCATTTTTTAGCCCTGTGTCGTCCAACTTATTTTGAGTCGTGGGACATTAAGTCATAAATACTTTTTTCGTGGCTTACATAATCAAATAATTATAAATTTTGAATTCGAAAAAGAAATTTTTACTTTTGATTAATGTGAGTGTTACGACTACTTATCAAAAAAAATTAGATTAATGCGAGGCTCAATTTTCTAACGACAAACTCGCATTTTCTTGTCGACCATATATAGTATTTCGCTTTTCTTTGACTTTATTTCCATCAGTGACTATAATTCATGATTCTAAAGGTGTTGGTCGCTTAGGGGTGTGTCAATTTTTTTTAAATGTGTTAGGGGTAATTTTATATGTTAAATCGACTCCTTCCTAAGAGCCTTTATGACTATTGTATTTATAACCATCTGTGTACCCATGACTACGACCATGTTGGTACTGTACGCAATGGTTGAAAATAAATGAGCAGGTGAGCTCTATTGCTAAAACTACTCCTTGTTGTATTTTCCTTACAGGTTCTGGACTGCCGATAGAAGGTCTTACGTCATTATTCATTGTCTATTTCTATTGTTGGATCATTGACATGTATTCATTTAATTATGGTCCTCAATTCTGAATTTTTTCTATTGTTCTCTTCAGAAATATTTTGCAGGGATACGCCTTTATTTTTCGATAATAAATATTACTATGTGTTTCCAGTCCTATTTATGAAGGTTTAATTTATCTCCCAAAATATTTGTGCAGGGATCGACCCATATTTCCAAGTTAATAAATAAATCTACCTGTATTTTCTAATACTGACCTATTTGATATCCTAACCATTCGAATATTCTATAAGATTAACCCAACCGGACCTTATCTACGGACAACTGAGCTTAGTTACCCTATCACTACTCTTAACTCACTCGTATTCATAATAACAACAGTGACGGACCCGTCATATGCTGTCTATATTTAAAACAAGGTTAAAAACTGTCCAAAAGGACTCTTAATTCCCATCGAATCTGCCTTCAACTATATCCTATAGAAGGATGTGCCAAACTGGCGAAACATCTGCTGGCAAACAGCACGAGTGCCATCGGTTCACAAACATTTTGCTCAATCTGGGACCATCAAAGCATAAAAATCGAATCCAATAACATTCCTGTCGATTGTAAATATTATTCAAAAAACAAAATAAAAAAATAAGGAAGAAAACATACAAAATAACTAAAGTAAATAAACATTAAAGTTTTAATCAAATATGACAGTACATTATTTTACATGAAATTACATAAATTTACCTAATTTGCATAAAATTACTAAAATCCAAATTAACTTACCGCGCGGGAATAAACTGAAAACTGAGAGCGCCTAGCAATATCTGACAAAACAAAGTTGATTTCAGGTTAAAAATAGTTGTTTAACTGAATTTTCAATCGGTATTTATACTGACTTTGACTGTGCATGCATTCTCTGCCACTAGATCCAATAAGAATCCGAGAAATTTTGATTTACTTTTACATGCATGTATGAGTGTGTGTAATTATTTATTTATAATTTAATTAGTTTTTAAATTAGTTATTTAATTAATTAGTTAAAAATTTTATTTTTTATTAATTTTTACGATTTAGTTTTACAAATTTTATAATTAAAATAATTTTAATTTTATTTTAGTTTTTATCGATTTAAACAATTAAGTTTTATAAATTTTATAATTTAAATAATTTTAGTTAGTTTTATTTTAGTTTTCATTAAACAATTTAGTTTTATAAATTTTATAATTTACACAATTTTACTACTTTTATTTTACTTTTTCATCATTTTATCAGTTTACTGGATATTTTAGTTTCAATTTTAAATTTATTTATTTAGAACATGTTCATATTATTAATTAATTTATTACCGATTATTTAATTTATAATTATTTTATTTTCTAGTTGGTAGATTTTTTGAATGCGATATTTCTCCTTACTGTGTTGGTGATTGCAACTTCTTGCGTTCCTTTATTGTATTATACGTGTTTTATTTATCCTCAATGTATTATGTATTTTATTTTGTATTATTTGGTGTATGACAACGGATTTCAATTCAACTTGGTGCGGTTTTTATGTAATGTATTTCCGATTCATTAAAACAAACTCTCAATTCTTGGTTCAAGCCCAACAAATGTATGTTTCTTGTGCAACTGCCTGCGCATATTAATTTATTATTTTTTGTTTTTATTAAATTTTTTTAAATTTAAAAATTTTTTTGCGATTTTTAGGTTGTTTAGCCTCGTTTCCACTGATTATGTACGCTTATTTTCAATTTATTTTTAATTCATTTTAGTTAATTTTGTATTCGTGTTTCCCTCCAAAGTTCTGATCATCACTCACACGAATCCGCAAAACATAGGTATTCGTAACTTACCTTTGTGTTTAAATTCTTGTTACTATGAATTATCATTTAATTTTATTTAAATAAATATAAATTTTTTTTAACTAAATAAAATTTTTTAAAGTAAAATGGTCTGATAATTCTGCTTTCTAGTCTTTAATTCTATTCCATTTCAGTTGTGATTTTTTTGAATTTGTGGCTGCTCTATTTGATAATAATTTAATTTCCGTTTTTTAAATAAATTTTCTAATTTTCCTTAGCTATAAATGATTGTATTAATCAATTTTTGTCGATGGTACCTGTTATATTATAAATTCTAATTTTATTAATAAAATAATTTAAAATTAATTAAAAAAAATTAATTAAATTTCATTTAAATTAAAAAATTTGAATTATTTTATAAAAATAATTTTAAATTGCATCAAGCCGTGTAAAAGTGTTTTGCCTATAGATGAATGAAATTAGAAATGGAGTATATGAGTTTATGAAAAATTGGTTTATTAATTGAAAATCAGAAAATATTAATTAGATATTTGAGAGAATTATGAATAAATGTTTCTCGTAACTATTATCTATTTAAAACAATAAAATGATAATTTAAGCCTTTTGCTGCAAATAATGTATTTAATGAAAGAATTTTCGACTATAAGATAGATTGACAAGGACTATCTTATAGTCGAAAATTCTTTCATTAAATACATTATTTGCAGCAAAAGGCTTAAATTATCATTTTATTGTTTTAAATAATAAAGGCTGCTACCAAGAAATCATCATTTCATACTTTATTATCTATTTAACTATTAACTATTTTGATTTTTTAAAATTTAATTAAAATATTTAAAATTTAAAATTACATCATTTTATAAAAATTTTCAAATTGAACATTTCAACAGAGAATTATTAAATATTACAAAATTCGAATAGTCAAAATATTTTATTATTTTATTATATTTTTTGTCAAATGCTCTGGAACTTTATCTTAAAATTTTAAAATTTTAAAAAATTATTCTGAATATTTTTCAAAAACAAATTTGAATATTTAAAATAAATATTTTTTTCCTTTTCGGCCAAAACAAAAAATTTGAATAAAATTTGTTTGAATTTAAAATTTTTAATATATATAATTTACAATGGACAACGAATGGCCAGATTTGAACGAGTCTCGTCAATTGAAACTTACTAAAAAAGCTTCAAAATTAGCATTTGAAACGAATGAAAAAAAGTCAAAGTATCACAATGAAAAGAGAAAAGAATCTACTCGACAAAAGTCTGTAAAGATGAAATTTGCTGTTGAAGAATTCAATGAAAAGTTTGCTTATGATTTTGACAATATTGAAGATAATCACGTGAAACCTTTTTGTTCAATATCAAAAGAATGCGTTACTACAGGCACCAACGTAGAAGAATCATTGAAAAGCATACAGTATTACGAAAGCATAATGTGCGTCCGTATAAACTTGTTATACTATTATTTCAATGAGACAAATTTACGAAAAGACTTCTTTATGTTGAATAACATGGATAAAAACGGATGGATGCCTATACAAGTAATACTAGATTTCCCAAGAATGAAACGAACTAGAGCAACAGCTGATGATATTTACAATATCTGCTTGAATATAGTCTTGCCACCATTCACAATTAATGGAGAATTTTGTGTAAATTCCTTTTTGGAATTTGACTCTACAAATGGTATGATCCGAAGAAACGATATGCACAACTTTGAAATTATATTACAAGCATTTCGGCTAACAAAATCTGTCAACTTAAAATTAGAATTGCCCTATCCAAATCATACATTTTTATTCTTTGAAACTGAATTAGAACCCTTTATAGAAACTTATATTCCACAGCCAACACCAAAAATATGTTTGGATGAAGTTGAAGTCAATGATGACAATCTTACATTTGAATTTGGAAATAACGAAAAACCTCTAATTTTATCTAAAAGAATTTATCGAAAAAAAAGAACTACAATGGAATCGTGTAGTGATTTAGATGAGAATAATCTTTATTTAATCACCCTTAAAGGTACAACACCTGACTGGGACGAAATCAGTGACACCGATTCCATTATTGAAAACATTTATCCCGATACTGAAAAGAGAACAGTATTAAAGAAGAATTTACAAGAAACCTTCAACACTCGAAGCCGATATCAATCTTTTTCCAGTTGTTCTAGTTATGACGGCCAAGAATCTGACTCCGGTTTGCCAGATTTGGAAATGACTTTTGAAGAAAAAATGGCCTGGATGAATATTAACAATAATCCTTCTATGTTGATCCATAAAATGAAACCTTTTAGCCAAGAAGAAACAGATTATGATTTCTTGAACGAAAGTGTCATCAGTTCCTACTGTAACCATCCTGACCTATTCCAACATGATTATTCAAATATAGACAAATTATTAGATAATGTTATTTACGAATATCAAAAAAGCTACGTTCATCCAACAACAGTGAAAAGATTACCGAAATCTAAGGTTAATGGAAAGGTGAAAAAGAATATAAATCAATTGAAGTTATACGAGTCTGATAATGATGACGTCCGATCAACAAATGATCCAATGATGGGGTATATTTTGAAAAACAATAGAAGGAAAAGAACATCTTCTTCCAATAGTTATAGTCAATATCGAGATTCTGGTAAAAGTGTTGCAAATGGTTTAGAAAATCCCCACAAAAATCATATCGGTGAAATATTACTTTCCGATGATTTCAAATTGAATCTTTATATGGAATTCAAAGAAACTGCCTTGAATGATCGGAAATTAACCGGATGTGGCCGTTCAGCAGAAATGAATGCCTTGTTTCGATTTTGGTCGTTTTTCCTAAGAGAAAACTGCCAAAAGAAAATGTATAAGGAATTTCAGGAATTGGCATGGCAAGACGCTGAACATGGCTATCGTTATGGAGTCGAGTGTGTTTTTAGAATGTTTACCTATAAATTAGAAAATAAAGAAAGATTTAATATGAACGAGTATAAAGATTTTCAGGATAATGTAGTAAAAGATTTGAAAGTGAACAGTTTATATGGATTAGAAAAGTTTTGGGCTTTGAGACAATATGGAAATCTCAAGATAGAAGCATTACCAGAAATTGAGGAGAAACTCAAAGAATATCAAACGTTAGAAGACTTCCGAAAGAATTTCATTCCTCCTCAAGGATTTTATGGTTATAAAATCATATTTTAATTTAGAAATTATCTAATATTGTAATATATTTATCACTTTATTATTCTTTTTTTATGATGATCTTGTCATTATTTTATTGGTAAAGGTATTACATAATTATTCATTTTTTTTCTTTTCACCATTGTCAGGACAAATCCTGATTTTGGGCTCAAATATGAAACTGTGACCAAATGAGAATTCATTTTAAAAGTCTTTAATAGCGCTATAGCACGCAGGGATTATTATTATTATTAATATATATACTACGAGTTTATCCGACAGATATTTTGTCCCCGTATGAGTATTAGTCGTAAGGGCACTGATCACTCTTAACAAGTAGTAAGGGTATATTATTATTATTATATTTATATTATATATTTATTTTTTTATATATTTTATTTTATATATTTATATATTTTTTATATATTATTATTGTTTATTGTTCGAAAGGGACATATTTGTTCTGATATACTTGATCTGGAATATTGCATTATTTTCTTTCGAAGCATCAACTAAAAGTCTTCGACCTGATTCCTCAAATAGTATAACTCATGCTTCGGGAATAACGGCAAGCATAAAGTCCAATTTATAGAGATTCGTGTCCAAATTTAATGCGTCTGTTCCAGTTTTATTGTTCGAACAAATAGAAATTCATCTTTGGATAATGGATCAACTATCCACTTAAAGTCAATAATTTCTGAAACTTCAACTGATTTGAATTTATTAAACTTCATTTGATCAAGATTTAATTTCCATACGATTACATAACCACATAAATCCACACTTACAAGGAATGAGTTAGTTTCGTTTATGCTTAATTTCGTTATTGATTCTGAATGTCCGATATAATATATCAATCTGTTTGCCATTTTCTAAACTCGATGCAATTGTATATATTCCACCAGTGAATGCAACTCTCGATTTATTGTCACAAACTTCTGACCAAACAACATTCAAATGACCACTAAAAAAAAATTTTGCATCATCTTTTAATGGAATAATTTCTTCAAATTCACCCTCATCAAGATCTGTTTCACATGTTGTAGCAGTCTAAATATGACTGGTGCCAAATTTCAGTCCCTATCAATTTGACTCCCTTTGCTTTTAAATTATCTTTAGTCCCTAACAAACTATAACACTTGGATCTTAAGAAAACTCCACGCCTTATACCCGAGACCTTTACTTTCATCTTTAAACTTCTCCATCACAGAATCAAGGTTTCTCAAGTATAAGGGATGTGCTGGGTCATAGTTTAAGTGTCTTAAAGATTGTCACGAATCATTACCGGTAAAAGAGCGTCAAGCTTACAGTGTCCTAGCCTCAAGAATAAAGGAGTCAGTGTCGCCGACTACGATATTTATATCACATTTAAATTCGTACCTATATTTATCCATTATTAANTATTTTTTTGTTTTATTGTATCTTTTTATTTGTTTGGTGGCACCTGGTTTTAAATATATGATAGTTGATATTTGGTTGATGATAACTAGTGGTTAGTAACTAATGTATCACCAAACAGAACATCAATCTCTACGCAGACATCCCCAACGACCCAACTCAGCTTTATCCAATCTACTGACACGATGGAACGCAACAAACATATGTCAGGTATCCAACACTCACTTAATTCAGAGCCAATGCACGAGATAATCGAGACAATCTCAACCACATACCCAAACCTTATCCACTGCCTCACCAAGAAAAAGCCTATCATCTTTCGACATTAAGTTCATCCATGTATCCGGTAGAGATAATGTGATCGCTGACTATCTTTCCAGAAACATTTCAGCATCTATCTCATTAGCATTTCTATCTATCTAAATAAGCATTTCTAGCTATTCACAACTTGCACAATCCAGGAAATAAGTTCACATACCACCTACGCCAAAAAGCCACATGGTGAACCGACACACTAAACCAAAAAAATCACTCCTTTCCCAATGGGTTCGAGATTCGACACACTTCACATTGACCTAGTCGGTAAACTCCAAATTTAAATTATTACTTTAAAATCAATTAGCATTCTACAGCAATGAAAAAACACTGTAGTGCGCTTGAGTACTAGGGAAGGCGGGTTAATGTTATATATGGCTAACTTTTACCTACTGCTAAGTCACAGAGGAGCTTCAATTCAAGTCCAGATAGGATCAAAATCTTGCGTAATAATATGAGTAGAGTAATTAGAATTGAAACAGTAATAAACGGTGAAAACAAGATATTTTTTTGAGAACGATGCTGAATATATAAATGAATAAGAAAGATCATTAATCCCAGAAATGCATGAGCAAGCGATATAATACCTTCTATCGGCAGTCATAACCTGGAAGTGAAGATGCAATAAGGAGCTCACATGCTTATTGATTTTAACCGTTATGGACATTATTTAAATGGTGGTTCCATGCAGGGGAGGCTCGAGAAATTTTGTGAAAGCCTAGCACCTTAGGCGAATTTTTATGAAGCGCCTACCTTAAAGCGCAGCAAATATTGTTGCAAAACTTGAGTCAATTTGTCATGTCAGCATAAACGTATCACGTTGTCAGTAGATACATCATTTTTATAATTTCAACTTTATTGAAGATTTACAAATTACCAATAATCACAACCCAGATTGTGTTGTACGGCAACACCAGATAAAAATCACGGTTTTACTCGCTATACTCTATACTCTACTATACTCCGAGGAAAATTCGCGCTACCGATTCTCACAACGTTTTCTCGCCAGTAAAATTTAGTATTTACTAAACCGCTAAGCTTATCTGTTAAATAATGTAAGAATATTAGATAGATGCAATTTGTTAGTAAATAATTTTTTTTATATATTCGATAAATAATTTAGAAAAATATTTTTGCGCTCTAAGCGGCCGCCTAATTCGTCTATATGGTAGAGCCGTCCCTGGTTCAATGAATACATTAGTGGTAAAAAGTAAAATAATCATTAAGCAGTTAAGTTGATGACAAATTTTATCAGCAACCACAGAATATTCAAATACTCATACCAAGTATCAACATTATGGTAAAACCGGAATAATCAACACCAACAATTGGAAATCATATTCACTCAAACGCGCACCATGATCGCAAGATTTACATGAATAAGCTGTCAGGATTTAGGTTTATGAATATTTTCCGGTTTGGCTCATATCAAATTTAATCTTTCCGTAACAATTTATTTAAGAAATTGGATAATAACACCACGCCAACCCCTCCAGTGACAGTAAATGGATTAAGTAACGCCACAAGCAAGGATTACTAATATTCAAAGAAATAAAGATAAATTACACCGCAGCGATCCCCCTGACCCCAGCAATGTACACAATTGATAATTCTAAGCCAATAATAAACCTACAAAACAAATTGAAATTTATTAACAATTGAAAACATTAACAACAAAAATCAGAAGCAATTTTTAATAAATTTTATTAATAGAAAATGAACAGGGAAATTTCGACCGCTTCATCACGACACATCTGAAAATGCATAAATTAATCAATATCCAACAAAATTGAAGCCCTTACATGACATATCGATTTGAGAAAACTTTCGACTTAAATTATTTTGATTGGATTTCAGAAAGTTATTGTATTGTTCAGCGATTTTGTTTGTCAAAATAAATGTGAATTCTTGTCTGAGATGATTTTCACGCTCTTTAACTATCGATTCACAAATAGTCTGAGCTTGATTTGACGTTAAAACTGCTGTTTCTTCGCCTTCATTTAAAGTTTTATTTAAAAATTTATTTAACTGATCTGCTGGTTTAGAAACTTTTAACTGTTTGGTTTTGTGAAGTAATTTTGCTTCTCGGACTACACACTGAGCAATTTCATCTAAATGGAGAAAATACTAATTCAAATTGAAGAGTAAAGCATCAATTAACCTAAATTGAATTTGGAATTTGAGATAAAAAATGATTCCAATCTACTGGACGCATCACCAAAAGTTTGTCGAGTTCGTTTGAAAACTTTAGGCTCTTCATCAATTTCATTAAATGATCGTTTAACAGCGAGGCAGGCCATAAATAACTTTTTAAAATATATAAAAATCTACTACAAAATATTAGTTAAAAGTTATTTGAATATAATACGGTGAAATTTAAAACAAATTTATTTTTGATTAAAGCAAATTAAAATAACAATGAAATTTTTAAAAAAGAAATTAAAAATAATTTCATTAAACATTTTTTTTAAAAAAGTTATTTTATATAAAAAAGTTTGTTGCGAAAATATGAAATTTTATAGTATTACCTGTTTGATAATTTATTTTAAAATTAAATTGCCTTTTGAGTTGAATAGTTTACGAAACATGATGTATATTTTATATGCCTAGCATATTTTATAAATTAAAATTAAATAAAAATTAATTTTTATCAGAAATCAACTTTTTAACAATTAGAAAGAATTTTAAATAAATTAATAATTTAAATTAATTTGAACTAACATTAAACTATATGATTTTTTGGATAACTGATTATCATATTTGTCTTTTGGTTTCAACTTTGATCTTTTCATAATGCATTAATTTCCATATTAATATTTTTAAGTCTATAGATCAGTGGTGGGCTAATGAAAATTAAATTGCCTTTTGAGTTGAATAGTTTACGAAACCTGATGTATATTTTATATGCCTAGCATATTTTATAAATTAAAATTAAATAAAAATTAATTTTTATCAGAAATCAACTTTTTAACAATTAAATAAATTAATAATTTTAAATTAATTTGATCATATTTGTCTTTTGGTCTCAACTTTGATCTTTTCATAATGCATTAATTTTTATATTAATATTTGTAAATATATTAATATTTACATAAGGGTTGGCGAACGAAAATTAAATTACCTTTTGAGTTGAATATTTTACGAAACCTGATGTATATTTTATATTTCTAGCATATTTTATAAATTAATTTTTATCAGAAAACAAATTTTTTAACAATTAGAAAGAATTTTAAATAAATCAATAATTTAAATTAATTTGAACTAACATTAAATTATATGATTTTTTGGATAACTAATTATCATATTTATCTTTTGGTCTCAACTTTGATCTTTTCATAATGCATTAATTTTCATATTAATATTTGTAAGACTATAGATCAGGGGTGAACGAACTACGGCCAGTGGCCCGCGTGAGACACTTGGGTTTCCATTGTTAATTAGTGAAACAACAAGTTGATCAAAGTGATTTTTCAAATACACCAATCAAAACATATTTCCGATCCACACTCCTGAAAAGTAGTGTCACCCAAAGAGTTTTTATTATCATAATTATTACAAAGATGTGAAATGCTGGTAAAAAAATATTTCAAACCTGATCTCTAATCTAGTCAGGGACTTGTTGATGGTTTTACTGCAACCAAGTGACATGTCGATTGCGATTGCCACCACTTACCATTTTAAAGATGTCTATGTAGATTTTGCATCTATATAATACACCCGTTTGCACTGAATAAACGCATCTCTAATACGGGTTGGTGTGTACAACCCATATTATAGATGCGTCATTATTTATAATGGAATGTATTCAGTTTCAGATGGAATGTGTTCAATGTAATCATTATGTATTTCTGATGAAATAGTTAATTTATGATTAACTATTTTAGCCATTTTAGAAATGGCTTTCAAGTAATTTTTTTATTTCAACTAAATTTTAAGACTTGAATTTTGATCCATATAGATATGAGATCATTATTTAAACTCTTAAATATTACTTTTTATCAACAATTTTATTATAAATTATAATTAAATTTCAAGGTTTTTTAGGATTTTTATGAATTTTTATGAAGTTATTTGGAATTATTTCGATATAATGTAAGTCGTATATATTTTAAACAATAAATAAATAAAGTAATTCGTCGAATTTTGTCATGTTCTATTAAAAAAACTAATATTAAATTTATTAAAAATTGAAGATAAATCTTACGAAATAATGTCCTTATTATCTATACAACTCAAAGTTGAGTTTTAGAAAATTTTGTCAAAATTTTATCGGTCATTTTTTTCTAAAAATTTCTAAAAATGTCTGTAAATGATTTATCATAGTGCGTTTATTCATTACAACGATTCTACATATCGAAACTTTGCATGCATTTTTTATTATGTGTTGTGTTTTTGTGTGTCAGTTTATTTTTTCTACCACTTTCTCACTTTCTATATTAAATGCGTTTATTCATTGCAACGATAAAAATCAACACACAGGTAAGTTTGTATGTTTATATAATATACACGTACTGATTTTATTTTTACATTATAGATGCGTTTGTTCACTGCAAACGGGTGTAGAAAATCTATGCTATGATTGCTGTGATGTAAGCGTTAATAACATGAATTAGCAATTTTTGGGTGTTTGGCGTTATTATTATTATTATTATTATTATTATTATTATTATTATTATTATTATTATTATTATTATTATTATTATTATTATTATTATTATTATTATTATTTTTATTATGTGTTTGTTGTCATTTTATTTGTTATCTTTAGGGATAAAAAATTATAATAATCATAAAAAAATTATTAAAATTTAAGATTAAAAAATCAATAAGAAAATCAAAATAAAATTAGAAATTTGAAAATAAAAATAAAAACTGGAAATAACCAAGCAACGCTACTAAAACTAAAGAGAGGAAATTGAAGTAATCGTAGAAAAGAAAAATTATAATTAGAAAATATAAACTGAAAATAAAGGAGGAAGAATCTATAAACAGTAAAGATAATAGGAAATCATCAGGAACAGACTAAGAAAATATCATTTGTTAATAAATCGCAAAATATCATGAAAGATTCAATCATCCGTAATTTTGAATTATCTAAAGAAGTTTAATAAAGAAGAAAACAATATCTATTGTTCCTCATCTGTTCTCAAGTACTGAGGCTATTCTCAATTATTCTCCGGCGGTCAAAATTCAAATACTAGAGCCGCGGAACCAGTTTCATAAAGAAGGTTTTTATATATTGTGTTGTTATATAAGTGTAAATATCTTAAATAAGTAAGTGAGCGCATTATTTGCACTATATTTGTCGGGCACTGCTTGGTTTCACGGACTGCGGATGGAAGGCCTATGTCCGACTTTCGACTGGTCCCTATCCATTTAACCACTTTGCTTGATGGTTCGGCTCTTGTTATCGTCCTTTCCTTTAACTAATGACCTAATGAACCCTATGTCCAATATAGTCGTTGACCATATCGGTGTGTGACTGAGTGTGTCCGTTATTACCCATCGCTTTGCTTGTCGATCTTAGACCATCACCATTCTTGTTGACCACAACTTCTGTCTCAAACATCTTCACACCCATCCCCATTCACATACACCCACAACTATATACAATTGTATCAAGTCATAATAAGCGAAGTACGCCTGTTCTATATGCTCCTCACGATTGGTTGTATTCATTGGCCTAGTAGTTCGTGTTACTGATTAAAAATTCCTATTGTTGGTATCTTCATAAACTTTTCATATTTAATTTCGTAACTATCGGAATTTCGCTACGGATATCTACACACATACACACAAATATACATATATACTAAGAATAGATTTTAGTGGTTTTCGATAATTTTATTGGAAGATAGGGCCGTTGAAGCTAAATTTAGAGATAGGGGAATCCCAAAATCGATAATTTTGTTTATAATTTTATTTTTATAAAATAAAGATAATTATTTTAATAATACAATAAATTTAGTGGGAGCGACTAGGTGGAAAATAATGAATATATAAAACAAATGTAATAATAATAATAGTAGTAAAAGTAGTAATAGTAATAAGAGTAATAACGTTAATGGTAATAATACGAACAATAATAATTATAAAAACAATAATAATATTAATAATAATGATAATAATAATAAATCTAAATTTATATTTTTATAAGATTACCAGATATAAACAGCTTGGGGGGTCATTTGCGAAAAATTATGAAATTATATTTTTAAATGAAATATAATTTAACTCTATATGAATATGATCTAAGGAATAGTTAATGGCTACATGATTTGAGGGAGGTCATTTATGAAAATTTACAATTTATATTTTTAAATATAATATAAGTTAAATATATATTAAGATAAGCTAATTTAGTTTACTTAGGTAATGGATAATGACTGTATAACTTTGAGGGGGGTCATTCATAAAAATTTACAATTTATATTTTTAAATATAATATAAGCTAAATGTATATTAAGATAAGCTAATTTAGTATATGTAGTGCCTCTGACTAGCACTTTTATTAATTTAATAATTGAACTAAAAATATATTATTAAATTAAAATTAAAAATGAAAACAATTTTAACACTTTTTTACAAAAATCATTATCAAATTCAATTTAAAAAATCATCAAATTCAAACATGTCCAACGAAGTAATTGAAGTTGTCACTGAAGTCGAACAAGTTGAAGAAGTTGAAGAATCATCAAATCGAGTCAAAATCAATGGATCAAATATGTCAGAAATACAGGAAACAGAAACAATAATATCTCTGATGATGTTCAAGTTTTCGATATTATGTTAATTACAATAAATTATTTGTTCAAGTTAATTGTATGTCTCTACAGTATATTTAGGTGGTAGTTGATGACTATATGGTTTATGGGGGTCTTTGATGAAAACTTTTCAACTATAATTTTACCGGTAATCTAAGTTAAGTATATATAAAATAGTCGAAATTAATGCTTTTAGGTAGCGGTTAATGGTTATATAAATTAAGAAAAAAATTTCTAAATTTATATTGTAAAGGTAATGTAAGTTAAATATACATGTAAAATAGTCTAAATTAATGATATTTAATTTAAAGATAATAATTAATGGTTATGTGCTCTGAGGGGTTATTAAATTTGATAACTGTACATATATAAGTTAGTTCATTACCATATATATTGTTCTCGACTAATGTATAGTTTGAGGGGGTACTTATGAAAAAATGTAAGTTATACTTTTATAAGTTTCAAATATAAGTTAGATTATAAATCTGAACATTTGTTTCGACGATTACGTAACTTGAGGGGTAGTTTATAAAATATTTAAAACTTATTAAGAGGTTATAGATTATATTTTTATCGTTAACGTAGTTTATATTTTATACCTTTATGACCAAATTAAGATTATAATTTACAGCTAATATAAGTTTATAATTTATATTTTTTATGAAATTAAATTTATAGTTTATACCTTGGTAGCTAATATAAGTTTATAATTTATGAAATTAAGATTATAATTTATACTTTTATAATTAACTTAGAGTTATAATTTATATTTTTATGAATAATCAAAGTTTCTACTTTATAATTTCTACTTTTATAATTTCTTCTTTGATGAATGAGTTAAGTTTATAAGTTATATTTTATGAATAATATAATTTCAGGATACTTTATAATTTATTATAGGCTTATAATTCATGTTTTTATGGATAATCTAAGTTTACAATTTATGATATAATTTCGGTATACTTTACACTTTGCAATTAACCTAATTCCATAATTTATACTTTTATGGGTTTACTATTTTTATTTTTTATAGTTAGTTTAGAGTCTATTCAATTTATAATAACAGTCCTTGCCGATACGCATGTCGATCACCTTTATGAATACTATCACTGTTAATTCAATCATTTTAAATAATCTCTACTTTACACTATTACTAGAAAATTTATTTAGGACATTTATAAATCTAGATTCAACAAACGTATAGGTAGAGTTGGTTCTTGATGATATTTAACCGTCTACATTAATTGTGAATTGTAGAGTTGTGATTAATTTAGGTCTGAGATCTACTCCGTTTATTAACCCTAATGTAATGTGATGCTGTGATTTTTAGTGTTGATTTTATTATGTGAATTATTAGTGCAATAAATAGTCGATTACAGAAAGTTGCTTGCTTTCCTGGCCGCACTGTGCTCACAACGACAAGCCCTAGTGTTATATGAATCGGCAATATACTACCGAGATATAAATACCAATATAACGAGTTCCAGAGGGTATTTATCGACGAACCCAGTGGCTTATACCTCCGAGTCGGTACGACCTTAGACGACCTCAATTCGTATAAATATGAATAAGTGCATGTGGTGACCTGCGATCGTCAATGATAAAGTTGAAGGTGCTGGGTTGACTGGGATCTCGCTCCAATTTCGACGATAATCGACGATCTTACTCAAACCTACACCTCTATAGTTAAATAGAAAGAATGAAAACAAGGTTTAAATTATAATAATTTATAATTCACAATGAAATTGTTCTTACTTACAATCTCAGAAAAATAAAAATCAAAAATTTGGCATAAGAGTAAGCATTGAAAAGTGACGAAATGTGTTAGTTTATATAGCCTCTGTTTGGTGTTTAAGTATACATGCGTGCATTGATGCAGTATAACAAATTTGATTTATTTTAATTCTCGAACATTCGATTTTTAATTTTTATCACTTTTGATGGCGAGTTTTCAGTTAGAATTTTTGTTTTTACTTTTGAAATTTTATTTTTGAATTATTTTTTATTAAATTTGCCTCCATGGTGGATTTCGGCATTTCCGGAACATTCCATGCTAAATTTAATCTATTTCTTATTTTTAAATTGTTTTTTATGATTTCTTTTCTAAAATCTTTATATTTTAAACTAAAATATTAATATTTTATAAATTTTATTGAGTCTTTTGGTGGTCATGATGGATTTCGCCATTTTTACAAATTGTTCTAGATTTTTATTCAAAATTTTGATATAATTTTCTTTACGTAAGATTTTATGGAGATTTTCTTTAATTTTCTTTTTTATTTTTTCTAATCGCCTTTATTCGAATTTGTTTCTGCCGTTTTATGTCTTTCGGTAATATTTGAGTAAATTTTCGTGTAATACTTCTTCCTCGTGTTCTATTTTATTTTTAATTCAGATGTTTTATTTTTGGGTATTATATCTCTCTATTATCATTGTTTACTTGGTGTTTTATATATTTTTATTTAAGTAAACTTAATGATGAGTATGCGTATTGTGTATGACACATATCGTCCCATTCCTAACTTTGGGGTTAGAAATCAGTTCTACACAACACTAACTATGATATTTCTTTATTTATTTATACATAATTGACAATATATTATTCTATTTTCGATATATTAATGATTGGTGTTATAAATGATTTTAGTTATTGTGAATTATGATTATGTCTGAAATTGTAGAAACTTGTAGAACCCGGTAGAGTCACCAGTAAAAAGTGTTGGGACAACCGGGGTGCCTGTGTGTGTAGTGATAATAAAGATGTGATATGAAATAACTATTAAATTACAAATTTTATTAACGAAGGAAATTACTATTTTTCAAAATTTTAGGTGTGAGATTGGATTGGTAATTGCGGTAGTTGTAATAATAATATTTGTGAGAACACTTGATTACGAAGAATAGACACCACAGTGGATTTATATATAACTGCAAATACTTTAGTGTTAACTGAGGTGCTTTACAATACTAAAACACTAAGAATGAATAACAATGAATAATAATGAACCTTGAACTTGAAATTCCTCTGATTGATTTTCAGATTGATTTGTCTTGATTCACAGAGTGTTCTTTCTCCTTCTTGAATCTTTATATCTTGATTCACAGAAAGTTCTTTCTTTTTCTTGATACTTTATATGATTTCTGATTATCTTCTGTTTATTTTGATTTAATATCCAATTATTAAGTGAATTTGAAAAAACTTTGAGTAAATGTTTGTTTTTAATTATTTTTAATATTTTTCCAAGATTAATATTGGATTTTTTGAATTTGTAATTTATCTATAGTAAATTATTACTATAGAGAATTACTATATAGTTCCTTTATGTTGGGTTATGAAGGATATGACTCGAATAAAAATAAGGATTACAATTCGTAATTACGGTAAAAAACTGCATTAAAAAAATTAACGTTACACTACAATTGGCATGTTGAAATGCGTTGTGTTGTGTTTGTTCCAGATAATTTTTCAGGCAAGTTGACACCTTTACCCCTTTTTTTAATGTCTGTGAACTGATGCACGATGAATATTGACTCTCGGAGCTATCTCCACAACTGTTAATTTCGGATCAGCTTAAACATCTACCTTAATGTCGTCAATTTCAATCAATTTAGATCTACCTAATCTTGGTAGATCATCAATGTCAAAATTTCCAGAACAAAATCTCTTTAAACGCATTCGACACTTTCTTAATTTAATAAGTTGAAACCCATAAAGCATGATTTAGCGTACCTGGATATTTTTCACCTTCATTGCTATTGTTGTTTTAGGGCCGGAAATATTATACCAAAAAAATATCCCGCTACTTATCCTAACCACTAACACGAATACTGTTGACGAACACCGAAGGAACACTGAAAATATCTTTAGTTTACAAACACTCATGCATTCAAGCAAATGCAAGAAAAAACGCAGACTTTTGGGACAACTTGATATTAGTGTTTTAGATGAATTATATATAAATGTTTATACAAGGATACTCCGACATTCATCATATCCATCTACGTGCCTAATCATCTTTATTCAAATCTTCCATTTTAATCAAATCAATAAAATTTGAATATTTTTGCCGCAACTTGACAAGCTCGTCAAGGTAAATAATTTCCTTTTCCTACTATAATGATTAATGTCGTCAGCAAAATTTAATTTAATTTTTTACTTAGTTTGTAATATTGCATTATCTGAGAAGTCGCCATTGATTAATAACTATTGTAGTAAATAAAAATAAATCGAGAATTAATATTTTATTCGATAACAAGATTGCATAGTGTTTCCATTTCTTCTTCTGCTTCTTCTTCTGTATTTTGAATATCTGCTTCACGCTTATTTTTAGTTTTTTTATCAAACTTTTTTAAATATTTAATTAATTATAAAATAATTAAATTAAATACAATAATAATGCGAAGGCACTACATTAGCCCCGCCCAAGTACTCGGAGCGTATGTTGTTGTTGGTGTTGTTCTGCTGGTGTTGTTTCTGTTGGTGTTGTTCTGTTGGTGTTGCTGTTTCTGGTTCTGATGGTTCTGGTGCTGATATTGATGGTTCTGATACACACGTTTGCACTCAATAAACACACATATAATATAAAACAAAAAATCAATATGTGTATATTATATAAACATACAAACTTACCTGTGTCTTGATTTTTATCGTTGCAATGAATAAACACATTTAATATAGAAAGGGAGAAAGTGGTAGAAAAAATAAACTGACACACAAAAACACAGTACATAGTAAAATATACATGCAAATTTTCGATATGTAGAATTGTTGCAATGAATAAACGCACTATAATAAATCATTTACAGACATTTTTAGAATTTTTTAGAAAAAAATGAATGAAAATATTGTTAACAAAAATTCCGAAAACTCAACTTTGAAATCTATAGATAATGAAGACATTATTTTGTATGATTTATCTTAAATTTTTAATAAATTTAATAGCTTTTTTGTATTTCACATTTCCCTGAAATCTCAACTTTGCCGTCCGATGTTGGGAAAAAAACTAGAAAATCGTAAATTTGATTAACGTAAATTTAAAAAATAATATTTCTATAAATTTTTATAATTTCGGGCGATTATTAGGAATTCGCAAAGAATCAATCGGAAATATAATTTATAAATATAAAAAATTATAAATTGTATTAAATCAATTGTACTTAATAAAATAGTAATAAAACTCATATTATATTGAAATAATTCCAAATAATAATAATAACATCTAAAACTCCTAAAAATTAATTAAAAATAATTTATAATAAAAAATGTTGATAAAAACTATCATTTAGAGCTTGAATAATGATCTCATATCTATATGGATCAATATTCAAGCCTTAAAGTTTACTTTAAATAAAAATAAATTACTTGAAAGCCATTTGGCTAAATACAAAAAGTTAAAATAGCTAAATAAGTAGTTGAATGTATGTAGTTAAATTAACCACATGCATTCCAAAAAAATTCACCATAAAGAATGACGCATCTATAATTGGTTGTACATACCAACCCATATTACACCAAACACCTCTGAGATACGTTCTCTATAGTGGTGGTTGGCTGTTTAAAATCACTCACCAATTTATTTTCCAATTGTAATTAGGTTGTAAATCATCATCATCATAAAGCATCAATTTATCATGTACTGAATTATGTTTTTTGGAAATTTATTTTAGCCATTTTACAAATGGCTTACAAGTAATTTTTTTTATTTAAAGTAAATTTTAAGACTTGAATTTTGATCCATATGGATATGAGATCATTATTCAAGATCTTAAATATTACTTTTAATCAACAATATAATTATAAATTATTTTTAATTAATTTTCAGGCTTTTTTAGGAATTTTATGTCATTTATTAAAGTATTTTGGAATTATTTCGAAAAAACGTGAGTCAGATATGTTTTTAATTATATTAATTAATTAAATAAATAAATCCTCAAAAATATGTATTTTTTAAAACATTTTGAGAAAAATCGCCTAGTATGAATAAAATAATTTTTTTAATTTTTGTAATTTTTTTTCTGGGCTCTATATCTAGATTGAACAGACATTGAACCAAATTCACCTGCTCTTGAAAATTTCATTAAAAATATATTTTTAAAAATTTTCAGCGATCTTTTTTTTTCTAAAAATTGTCTAAAATAGAATTATTATAGAAACGTATCTCAGCGGTGCATTTCGATGAATCAAAAGTTTGTATGTGTTTTTTAGTATGTGTTGTGTTTGTGTGCAGTTTTTAATTTTTCTTCCACTTTTCAGATTTCTATAGCATAAGCTGTATCTGACTGCACTGTAAATGAGAACATCAACGTGAAATCAAAGTAAGTATGTATGTTTCTATAATGTAAGATTATTGATTTTTTGTTATACTATAGGAAACGGTTCTCAGTGGCGTTTAGTGTATAGATGCGTTTATTCAGTGCAAACAGGTGTAATGATGGTGCTGATAATGCTGGCACGTGAAGAGCAGGCAGGCATGTGCTGATTTGGCAGACATATTTGGTTAACATCGAGAAACAGTTGGTATCTAAATATACATTTAATACAACGAATAAGAACTGGAAATAATATTACTAGTTCTATGTTTATGCGTTTTTGAATCAATTAAAAAAAGCGTATGCTACTATTTCAGTATTTTTATGGCTGACAGTTATTGTATGAAGTTTAATTCCATATAGAATAAAAATAATACGAATTTGTTGATAACACATCAAATTCTTCCAACACACCAACAAGTTCTTTGCGACAGACTACCGACAATTACTCGACTCACCTGTTGAGAACCATTATTTTATATTATTACGTTTCTATTAATTGATCATCCATTACTGTCTCTTTTTTCATCAAACTATTTTCAACATTTTTTTAGAGTTATTCTTGAAGAACTCCAAGACAAAGATATTTACAAAACGGTAAAAATTTTACTTCCTAAACTTAAGTATCATTAAAACAAACCTAAATAGAATTTATGATATTTACTGAAAACAAAATATAAATCATAACAAAAACAAAAGTTAATGAATAAAATTGAAAATTACATATCAAAACTTAATATGTAAAAAAGACAATGTCTCTGATTTTCTCGTTTCTCTGAGAACTAAGAATGTTTACTTGGTAATTAACATGTCTTGAAAATAAGATGGAAAGATTGTTCGACGAAATCAAACAAAAAACGTCTGATGAAAATTGCCGGCAGAAATTAGAGAAAACTAAGATTTTGTCACATTTTCCAAGATGGAAATTCATAACAAAATTAGTAAACAAATTTCAATGCACATAATTTTATTCAACATATTTTGCACATTCTACACAAACATTCTGTCGTGTTTCAATGGATCTTTGTCGTTTCATTTTATTTTCCTGCCAACACATAACGACAGATTTTTGACACAGGACAACTGAAAGGACATCTTTTTCTATTATTAAAATTATTATTATCATCGTTATTTGTGTATTTTATTTGAAAATAATTTTCCCAGAAATTATTGATTGGAATATTTTATTTTTAAAGTGCAGCACTGACAAGAAAACCTTTTCGTTATTACAGATTTCGCAGTTAATGAAATATCTCTAATATTCTTGGATAATGAATGAAATAAAGCAGGAAGAATATAAATCAGAGGTTTATTCATTTGATTGATTAATAATTAATCATAATTAATCACAATTAATAATAATAATAATAATAATAGATAATAGATGAAAATGAAACCGAAGAAGAAAAGTCAGAAGTAATTCATTTGAATGAATATATTTTGAAATTATCATTATCATAATAAAAAATAATAATAATAAAAATTTTATAATAATAATAATAATAATATAAAATGATGATTGCTTGGTAGCAGCATTTATTATTTAAAACAATAAAATGATAATTTAAGCCTTTTGCTGCAAATAATAATAATAATAATAATAATAATAATAATAATAATAATAATAATAATTATTATTATTATTATTATTATTATTATTATTATTATTATTATTATTATTATTATTATTATTATTATTATTATTATTATTATTATTCTTAGATAATGGATGAAATTAAGCTGGAAGAAGAGAAATCAGAGGTTAACATTTGATTGAAAAATAATTAATCACAATTAATAATAAGATCATTAATAATAATAACAATAATAACAAAAATAATAATAATAGATAATAGATGAAAAAGAAACCAAAGAAGAAAAGTCAGAGGTAATTCATTTTAATGAATATATTTTGAAATTATCATTATCGTAATAAAAAAATAATAATAATAAAAATCTTATAATAATAATAATAATTATTATTATTATTCTTAGATAATGGATGAAATAAATCAGGAAGTAGAGAAATCAGAAGTAAAAATTTGATTAAAAAATAAATAATCATAATTAATAATAAGATCATTAATAATAATAATAATAATAATAATAATAATAATAATAATAATAATAATAATAATAATAATAATAATAATAATAATAATAATAATAATAATAATAATAATAATAATAATAATAATAATAATAATAATAATAATAATAATAATGATAATAATAATAATAATAGATAATAATAGATAATAGATGAAACTGAAACTGAAGAAGAAAAGTCAGAAGTAATTAATTTGAATGAATATATTTTGAAATTATCATTATCATAATAAAAAAATAATAATAATAAAAATCTTATTATTATTATTATTATTATTATTATTCTTAGATAATGGATGAAATAAAGCTGGAAGAAGAGATATCAGAGGTTAACATTTGATTGAAAAATAAATAAGATCATTATTAATAATAATAATATTAATAATATTAATAATAATAATAATAATAATAATAATAATAATAATAATAATAATAATAATAATAATAATAATAATAATAATAATAATAATAATAATAATAATAATAATAATAATAATAATAATAATTATAATAATATTAGATAATAAAAGAAACAGAAACCAAAAAAGAAAAGTCAGAGGTAATTCATTTGATTATATATATTTTGAAATTATCATTATAATAAAAAAATAATAATAATAAAAATAATAGTATTATTATTATCATTATTATTTTTATTATTATTGGATAAAAGATGAAATAAAGCAGGAAGAAGAAAAATCAGATGTTTATTCGTTTGATTGAATACATTTTCAAATTATGAGCTTATAAAAATAAAATAATAATAACAATAATTATTATTATATCTATTTAAATTTTAATACGATACAAATTTACAATTAAAAAAAACCGATGAATGATATTTAAAAATTATAAATAAATTTTTTATTTATTTCCTGTTCAAATGAAAAATAATTCTAATAATCAATATTTAAAAATAGTTAATTTCAAAAACGTTTTAAAAATCAATATTTAATTCTAAAATTGTTCATCAAATATTTTAATGGGCAAATTATTGATCAAGAATAACATTAGTAAAATAATAAAATTTAAATAAACAAACTTTCCAATCATTATAAAATAATATTCACGGAAAACCTATTTGTAGAAATTTCCTATAATATTTGCCCAAACAAATATTTGCACATTGTGCAGTCTGTTGGGCAATGTTGCAGAGTGCCATGTAAATCCCATTTGACATATCATCGACAGTACATCGACACGAAGGATGCAACGGTTTCTGTCGATTTTCCTATCCGTGGCACACAAAATTCTGGGGAAAATTGAACTTTTTCCAGTGTGCCTTCAGGTTTGTTGCTACAAGGTTTTATGATGTGTAGAAATACCAATAGTAAGGATGCTGTGAAACATTGATTGATTCGTAGAATTTACTGATCTGGGATTTATTGGGCAATGCTGTGAGATCTGAGACAATTTTCCTTTAATTGGGGTACTACTGAAGTCTTCTCAATTTTTGGTCCATATTCGTTTAAGTTGACGATAATTTGAATTCTTTTCTTAGCATATTGAATCTCCAGTCAATATGCAGACACTTAATCTTCGTCTAACTAGGGATAATTTGAGTCGTCCCTGGGGATTTCGACTTCAAGGAGGATCTGATACAGGGTATCCACTTTCAGTACAGCGGGTAAATTGTTAAATTTGATATTTGAAGCTTGCATGCGATTTGAAACTCTTTTTTTGGTAACATCTCAATTTTCATATAGTATTTTTATGACCACATAATGGATTTTGCACGTATTTTTTGTTTTAATTTCATTTTGAAGTAATATCATGTATAAATTTACAATCTGGTATTAAAAACATTCATTTTAACAATTATTTTCCTAATGTTTTTAATAATGTTTTTATTTTGATATTTGCAGTATTCGGGATGCCTATAATAATAATAATAATAATAATAATAATAATAATAATAATAATAATAATAATAATAATAATAATAATAATAATAATAATAATAATAATAATAATAATAATAATAATAATAATAATAATAATAATAATAATAATAATAATAATAATAATAATAATAATAATAATAATAATAATAATAATAATAATAATAATAATAATAATAATAATAATAATAATAATAATAATAATAATAATAATAATAATATTAATAATAATAATAATAATAATAATAATAATAATAATAATAATAATAATAATAATAATAATAATAATAATTATTATTATTATTATTATTATTATTATTATTATTATTATTATTATTATTATTATTATTATTATACATAAAATTGGCATTTCTTTTAAAATCTAAGGAACGTTTTGTTAGGTATTATCGGACATTTTATTACCTGAAAATGTACAAAAAATACCATATTATTTCTTACAATTGCTGCTCAAGGACCGTTAAAACCAATCTAATCTTGATTTCTGAAAGAGATTACATATTTCTTTTCTGGAATAATTTATTCTAATTATTTTTTTATTAACCAATGAAAATTCAGTTTATTTTTATTATAGTATTATTTTAGTTAAATTTGACATTTGGCAGTAAGAAATTTTAATATCAACATTATATGACGATTGCATTTCCTATAAATAATTGGTTTAAACAAATTTGCAATACTGATTGGTGTAAATTATAAAACAAAATAAAAGTAGGTGCAAAGTTCCCACTATAAGAGGAAAGTGATGATATGTTGTGAAAATAAAAGTATTATGAAGAAAGGTACATTGAAGGCTCAGTTCCTCCACCATAAATACAAATATTTAATTTGCAAATTTTTAAAAATACTGAAGAAAAGTCTATTCAAATTTTTATCCTCTTCATTATTGATAAATATGGGCAACTTTGATAATTGCGAACGACTTTTCCTTTATTCTTATTCTACGTAACCTCTTTTAAATAAATCATTAAAAAGTTTTACTCTGAACCAACCAAATATTTCGCCGAAATAGGTGTATACAAATGAGTAAAGGTATGCAAATACTTGATTAGAAAAGGCAAGACGGAAAAAATCTAAGAAGTTGCAAATGTTTCTTATCAAATGAAAGCATGATGGGATGATCAAAATTTGAAATAGGAAGTCTTTTTAATTTTAGGCAATTTTGTACTATAAACGAGAAGTTATCATTATTATGGAGAGGTTTCAACCAAACTGGTTTGAGCTACCCTTGAAATGACATCTTTCTCATTATTCCGTTATAATTCATCTATCCATAGAGGTTATCTTTCAACAAAGTAACGCCTGACAAAACATTTAATAAAAAACATAGCATTATAGGAATAGATTAGTAATTCATTTCCTTACCATAATTCCTAGATATTGTTTTAATAAATATTCCTGTTGTCTTGGTTACAAACTGTTTTAGATATTTCATAAAAATTACGGACACATAATAATTTGAGTTACATCTGAATATATAATAAAACAATGTTTTCATTTGTTTGTTTTATTGAAATAATAATATTTTAAGGTATTTTCGGGAAGTCCAGCAGAAGGAATTTTACAAAGGAACGATGAAATAAAAATAATTGACAACTCGGATGTTGAAAATGCAACTTTGAAACAAGTTCAAGACCTGATTCGGACCTCTGGAAGCCAACTTAATTTTATTGTCGTGAGGTGATCTTTTATTTGCTGGTTTAGGCGTTTTATGTACAATCTCTTACGACAACCATAAAATCTGTATTTTTCATTTTTAATACTTTATTACACTCTTTTTCCTTCAATATTTTATATTTAATATCATATATTTAGTTACAAATATTTCTACAAAACTCTCACAAAATTTACTTTTATATTAAAAAATTATAAAATTAAAATTAGTGAAATTTTATATTTTTGATTGGGAAATTATGTTAAATTTTAAATATTATTAAGCTCTTGCTTATGAAAATTTTTTTATTTAATATTAATTACTAATTACTAATTATTATTATTATTATTATTATTATTATTATTATTATTATTATTATTATTATTATTATTATTATTATTATTATTATTATTATTATTATTATTATTATTATTATTATTATTATTATTATTATTTTATTATTATTATTATTATTATTATTATTATTATTATTATTATTATTATTATTATTATTATTATTATTATTATTATTATTATTATTATTATTATTATTATTATTATTATTATTATTATTATTATTATTATTATTATTATTATTATTATTATTATTATTATTATTACTATTATTATTATTATTATTATTATTATTATTATTATTATTATTATTATTATTATTATTATTATTATTATTATTATTATTATTAAAAACTACACGCAAATAATTACCTATTTTATGTTCTAAAATTAAATTTAAATAAGGAAATGTTTTTTGTCTAATTACTGCAACATCTGACGAGATAATCGCATCATTTTATATAGTTTAATATCAACTTGACAAATAAAAATATAACGAAATTGATCTAAACTATTTTTTTAAATGAGAAATTTTATTTCTGTACATCACAGATTTTTAGATTGCCAAAAAATCGATTTTAAGTAAATAAAATCGATATATTCCATCATAACAAAATGTGCTACAAAAGATTATCAACAGATAAATCTTAAAAAAGAAAGTAATAAATTGTTTTTTTATTTTGAAAATTTTAATGACTTTTTTTATAATTAATTTAAAAGAAAGAAAATTTAAGTAATTCCATTTTTAATAGTAAAAGAAATTGTTTAAATTTTAAAGTTTGTTTAAATTCAAGTACTGCTTCAAGGTTTCTTATTTTGCTAATAGAGCGTTAAGAAAACAATAAAAACAATAATAATAATAATAATAATAATAATAATAATAATAATAATAATAATAATAATAATAATAATAATAATAATAATAATAATAATTATAATAATAATAATAATAATAATAATAATAATAATAATAATAATAATAATAATAATAATAATAATAATAATAATAATAATAATAATAATAATAATAATAATAATAATAATAATAATAATAATAATAAAATATCAATAATTGAAAAATTTCTGAACATGGCTTGGAAAAACGAAATATTATATAAAGCAAATGTTGACAAATTTTTTTGAAGAAAATTATTAATTATTGATGCAGCACTGACGTTTAATGAACTTGGAAATTAACCGATGCGAATAGTTTTAAATTTAATTAATTAATTAATGTTCTTTTTATAGAAATGAGCATGAAATTTATATATTGTAATTGATGGGAATTGTTTTCACAAATTCAATGAATTCTCCTACGGATAATTTAATTATATTTCACAGGCTTCGGAGATCTTTTCCGGCGGCCTTACTTTTGGGATATAAAAAGGGCAGGCAGTCAATGAAATGTATACATAAATAAACCAAAATATGTTAATTGAAACCTGTGAGGTCCATCTTTCATTTATAAGACCCAAACATCAAGGTTTGATAAAAGCTTAACCGGGTTATAACAAATCATTAATATATGTCAGAGTGGCAAATTTCTACTATTAAAAGAACTATATACAATACTTTTCATATATTTTTTTTTGTTCAAGAGCCGCATCTTTCGATTATGTTTAAACAACAAGGTTTGGACATATATAACGTTTGAATAATTGTTGGAACCGCACAATTTGCTTCATGAGGCCCAGTTTCACTACCTTTAAAAATATTTTTGAATACTACGCAAGAAACGAAATGTTAGAATGTATCACAATAAAGAAACAAGAATTCTCTTTTATCCGAGTAGAGTTACTTGGTTACTCTCAAGATACCCCATGGTTAAGAATAGATACTTTTTTTTCACAGAACGTTTTCGTCCATTTTAGAAAGATCAACCAAATTACGGAAAAGCTTCGAGGAAAACTGGAAACTTTCTAAAACTTTCAAGGCTTTTGTCTTAATTGACAAATTCTTTTAAAGGATTCCCATCATTTTTGACACATAAGAAGCTTTAAACTATATAAATAAATAAATAATTCCTCTGCTATCTTAAAGTGATACTGGGGTTCTTTTTTTGAATTATTTTCTACATTCTTCTCTTTTTAGAGATCCAAATAAAGAAACCAGCAATATAGACCAAAGTGAAGAAAAAATATCAGTCCAAAATGCTCGTAGAATGTTTGCATGTAATGAAAACCGCTCACCTCAACCGTTCGGTCAGTTTGGAACCGAATATCATAAAAAGTCAAACACTCTCCCAACAAGTCTTAAAATTGAAACCAACCATGAATTCTATGAACAAGTAATTTCGTTTTCAATCTATCCATTAAGGGTTGTTTATGTTTATCAACTACTGTTATTTTGTCAATGTTTACATAGTTCTTTGATTCCTTAATACTTTTGTTTGTAAGCAAATGTATTCATAAAATGTCAACTTTCATGTTTACTGCGATATTAATTTAAAAAAAACAAAAATTATTCATCATATGATTATGATGATGATTATATTTAAAAGATAACCGCCTAATGCGCTATATACGAAATGCATCGTGGGTCTTTGATAAATGGAGAAAATAGCATAATAAAATAACATTTGATAAAGGCAGTGCAGAAAATTGGTTGTCTTAATTTCATCAAGTATTTCTTTAAAACTGTTATACTACACTAAATTTAAAAGTTATTTTTATTAAATTTAACTTATTGATTTGAAATTTTATCAAATAGTCATGGTAACGGTAGCTAAATTTAGCAACAACGTGACCTACTTTAGTACTAACAGTTTATTATTATCATTTTTAATATTATATTACTGCGATTCCGATGGTAGAGAGATAGGCCAACGAGAGCACATCACATGTCATTATATTCAACTCACTCCTATGGCAGAGTGACATGTTAATTGATCATATTTTGTAACATTATTTTCATCGTATTAGAACATGTCGACACAAAAGAGTATCATGAATTTCTTCCAAGTCATTCCAAAGAATTCTGTGACTTCAGTCACTTCATCCAGTGATAGTATCTCTGCTACTATGTCCTCAACTTGTGCTAGTCCTTCATCTGTACCTGCTATTTCATGTATCCGTGACAGTACAGTGATGTCCTCATCTTCTTGTGCACCTGCTAAGACTCTGTCATCTACTAAATGTGATCTGGGTGAAGAAATGCCACGCCAGCCAACTGATGTAAATTTCCCAAAGACTTCGTTTGGTTCAAGGGAACGCTCATTTTCGTCTGTGTGGTATAATGGAAGACCATATTTGGAGTACTCTATTGAGAAAGATGCAGTCTTCTGCTTTTGCTGTAGAAAATTTTCATTGCCCGGCTCTGCTGGCGAAAGTGCTTTCAGAACAGGAGGATTCCGAAATTGGAAATCGGCTTTAGAAAAAGGAAAAGGTTTTCAAAAGCATGAATCTTCTGCTGGTCACATCCATGCCATGGAACGCTGGCAAGAGAAACAGCTGAGATGTGAAAAAGGTGAGGAAGTTTGCACTTTGATTAATGAAACACAGCTGAAGAACAACCGTTATTATGTCAACGAAATCGTTGACGTTGTAAAGTTTCTTGTGACAAATGAATTAGGCTTTCGTGGTGACAGTTTCAGTAGAGATGATATTGATGAGGATGATAAGCTTCCGTGTGGTCTATTTTACGTCTCTTCGAATACACTGTTAAGAAAAATCCTGAGCTGGCTCGAATCATTAAAACGATTCCCAAAATTGCCACGTACACATCACCTCGAATTCAAAATGAAATTATCGCGTTAATGGCATCAATAGTGCAAGAGTCAATTGTTAAGAAGTGCAAGTCTGCGGATGTTGAATATTTTACTCTGAAGGTGGATGGTACCAAAGATCGAACAGGGACTGAGAATGTGTCGATTGCCATAAGGTTTGTCTCAGCAGGACAACCTCAGGAGCACTTAATCTGCATTTCCCGAACAATTGCTCTCAATGCAGAGGCCTTCACAGATGTAATTTTGACAACCTTGAAAGAGGCTCAGTTGGATCCTAAAAATATAATTTCCCAATGCTATGATGGAGCCGCTGTTATGTCTGGACAGCATGGTGGGGTGCAGGCCTTGCTTCAGGAGCGTCTACAAAACGAAATTCCGTATGTCCATTGCTTCAACCACAAGTTGCATTTGGTTGTTGTGTGTGCCGTTTCTGAGTGCCAAAAACTGCGGGACTTCTTCGACATATGCAGAAAACTTATACACATTTTTGTCATATCCTAAGGTTGCGGCCATATATCAAGGCGATAAATTGACACGGCTCATGGAACATCGTTGGACAGGACACTTGCAGACGACTCAGGCAATAACAACTAATTATGATACAATTGTGAATTTGCTTGAGATGTGTTCTAGTAGACATTCTCACTTTTCAATTGATATTCAATTGGAAGCTACTGGACTCTTGCATCGAGTCAATGAAGTGAGTTTCAGTTCATTGCACACATGGTGCTCTCATTGCTGACTATCCTTGAAACAGCCAACAATAGCTTGCAGGGTCAAGCAATGGACCTTTCTTCAGCATGTGATGTTATGGATGCCGTCATAGAGCGCATTCGCAGCCTACGCAATGAAGAGGAATTCCAAGTTCTTTTTGGAAATTCGAAGGTCAAATGGATATGGAACAGACACCAAAAGAAGAAGAACTCAGATGAACTCAAATTAGACAACTTCATTGTGTTCGGATCTGTGGGACAGCCAGAACACCAGGCCTTGCCTATCAGATGCGCATATCGCCAAATGTATTACGAAGTCGTTGATAGGACTCTGCAGGAACTAACAAAACGCTTCGGTGTCACCTAAAAAATCTTTATTTATAGTAACTATAAAATAAAATATAAAATGGAAATTTGTAATTAAGCGGGTAGAACTTATACAACATCTAAAATAAAATTAATTTCATAATTTAATCATCACCTAATTTGCCATTTACCGTAAACAATTTATAAAATCTATTGAAACTCATGTAAATTAAATAAAACCGACTATAATTAATAAAACTTTAATAAAATTTATGTTCTAAAGGTGGCCCACTGTTTCCTAGAAATCTAAAAAATGCCACTAAAAGATCTTATGTTACTGTACAATCCACTTTTAACCGACTAGATTCCTTTAAATATAATAACAAATCGATATGATCTATTTAAATCTCCTTAAATGCCTATATCTCTCTATTCTAACCCTTTAAGAATGATATTCAACTAACTAAAATTATTAATTTTCCTAAATATCCTCAACTATCTCCACTTTAGATCAAATATAATTTCTTTAACTGCTACTGAAAAATTGTTGATTGGTCAATTTATATCTTAACAACTAACAAATCATTCATCAGGATTAAGTTTTACACCAATCAAAATTTAGTGGAATTGAGTCAGTAATTAATTTTAAACATTAGTAAAACGGTCTTAGGACTGCTTCTTAGACAAAATAGCTAATAATTTACCTGACAGAGCCCTTTAGGTTATTAATCAAAAAGTACAAATATTTATAAGAAACATTAGAATTGTATTAATTTTCTAGAATTTGATAACATTATCTACCACTTATTTCAATAATTCTGTAAGGAAAGCAATTTAGTTAAGAATGTAATGTTTATTTTTCATAATTCGGAAAGTTATGATAGAAAATCATGACACAGAAAAATTGCACTGCACACAATTGGCCACTTGGGATTTTCCCATTTCAGTTCAACTTTATATACTGACACGTTTCGATATTTGCATTTTATTTTCTATAATTTCCTTCATCCAAAATGTGAAAAAAATTAGGTCATATAGAACATATATTTTTTACCGGATTTGCACAAATATTTACAAAATCTATTTTTTGGTAAAAAAGAAAGAAGCGTGAGTTTTTTTTACTTTGTTTTTATCGATTTTATATTTAAATTTACATTTAATAAAATAATAAAAAATTTTTCCATTATAAAATTATGAATAAATTATAACACTTTGAAAATGATTTTTACTTTTCGAATTTGCAAAATTTTCGTTATTCAACATTAAGTCTGGCTCTGAATGTTTTGGATACATTTTAAAATAATTTTCCGATAGTGGAAATATTTATAAAAATATAACTCACCAAAATAACTAAGCAAGCCATTCATTAAATGAAATATTTCGACCAAAAAAGGTTTTGATAGCTTCGTTACGAAATTTAATAAATATATTTTAATTTCTCTCAAATTTCATTATCCCATAAAAAATTTAACAAATTATATTTTTCAAAGATCATTTAAAATAATAATAATAATAATAATAATAATAATAATAATAATAATAATAATAATAATAATAATAATAATAATAATAATAATAATAATAATAATAATAATAATAATAATAATAATAATAATAATAATAATAATAATAATAATAATAATAATAATAATAGTAATAATAATTGAATTTATTAAAAAGAGAGCTTGAAGACTATAAATCAGTGATATATCGATGTTTGTTGATACTCACAAATTTTCGGCACTGCCTTTTTCAAGTGAATTTAAAAAAAAGGCAGCGCCGAAAATTCGTGAGTATCAACAAACATCGATATATTACTGATTTATAGTCTTCAAGCTCTCTTTTTAATAAATTCAATGGAAAAAATAATCTGTGGTGAAATTGGAAGAAAAATAAGTTCTTATAATAATAATAATAATAATAATAATAATAATAATAATAATAATAATAATAATAATAATAATAATAATAATAATAATAATAATAATAATGACGTAGCGGAGGGAATACGTTAATCACTATATATCATAAAAAAGGAATATGGAATCCAATTTCCCATCAAATCCAAAATGATTACAAAAATTTCAATTCTGTCTTTTCTTTTTTATCATGGAATTCACTGAAAAAATTTCCCATTGTCATGTTGATTAAAATATAAACGTTTGTTACATTCCTCAAGCATTCATTAATCAACCTGCCAATCGTTTGCGTTTATTTTAGATAAACATAAAAATAAGAAATAATTCCTTTTGTTTAATTGCATTAAATATTAATTCATGGGTACAATTTAGCAATTGGATAAAAATTGAATTAGTAAAGGGTTAAATACTTAATTCAGCAATAACCCCCCCCCCCACTCGTTGATTGTATTCCCTTTAATAAACGTGTATTCGGCTTAGATGCGTGACTTCCGCCTAAAGTAAACAGAAAGTGAAATTTTCAATTTTTTAGTTATTTGATAAATGTATCTTTAGTTTTATTTTACATTACTATATACAAGTGTCCTGAATAATGAAATTTACATATTGCCTACTATGGGGTACCCACATGGGCGTCCGCAGGAATTTTTTCAAGGGGGCAAAAAAATATTTTTTTACCAAGTAGACAATTTTTCTAGGGGGAAGAGAGTTGAAAAAAAATGCATGTGCATAATAAATATTTGGGATATTATACAAAATAGGACTTTATTTTCGTTTATTTATAAAATAGAACAACTTTTTTTTATTCAATTATAAAACAAAATTACATAAACTTATGAACCATAAATATTACTTTTTGAAAAGAAACTGCAAACGTCTGTGATCTTGATCCAAATTTATTGATCACTTTTTCCATTATTTTTCGCTTTTAGTTACTGTCATTGATTGTGTCACGATGAACACTCATCATTCAATGTCCAGAAAGTCCATTTTCACTCATTGTTGACCTTAGCCACGTTTTGACTCTTCTCAGTGTGCTAAATGATCTTTCAACCGTGCAAGTTGACACTGGTAATGTTAAAGCAATAAGAACTACTTTCTGAATAGCTGTAAAAAGTCTGTGAATTGTAATAAATCCATCATTCCATTGTGACTTTTGATTTCAAAATCCGACTTTTTATTTGACCACATCTCAAACCAAGTGCTTGCCTCAGCATCAAAGTTTTCAATTTGATACTCCATTATGATGTTTTCTGTGTGAGTTTTGAATTCATCTTTTGAAAGTTTCAGCATTTCCACTGGGTGAAGTGAAAATAGACTAAAATTGATTTTGTTTTTGTCATTGAATCTGCTCTCCAACGATGAGATGATTGAATCCAAGTATGGTATAAAGACAGATCTTCGAAAGTATTCTTCAACAGTTGAACCACCATTATTTGAACGGTGTGTTTGGCTCTTACATTATCTGGGAATTGTCAATTGGAATCCAATTACTGGATGTTTAATTGTTCTGCCAATTTCTCACTTTGAGAAATAATGGTTTTAAAAAACTCTTCAGCATTTTGTCTGTGAGTGTGGAAGATTTTTAGGAGCTCTTGGACGTGGTCAAAGACTTTCAGAATGTCTAATTGTGTTGATTGTAGGGCTTGTGCTACTGACTCTAATTTCTAGACAAATTAGAAAACTTGTTGTACTTGAAGCACACTGTAACTGGTGGGCATTCTGTCATGTTTTACCATTTGCTTCGATGACAAGTGAACTCAGCTGGTCAAAAATGTCTTCAAAACTGGTAGAAAAAAGTCTGATGCTTTTGTGTTTTTGTAGACCAACGTGTTTCACAAAGCAAGGGAACATTTGGAATCAGACTTCTTCTCTTTGGGCTTTCTTGAAAAAATCTAATAATGCTCTTAATTGTTCCAATTGTATTCCTAACATTTGGTACATCATTGAGATCATTGATCACAAGATTAAGTCGATGTGATGCAAAATGCACAAAACAGCTTTAGGGTATTTGCTCCTAAATTTTACCTGAACGCCACCTTCTTTACCAGCCATTGTAGAGCAGCCATCATAGCCTTGACCATACAGTTTTGTCAAGGTTTAATCCAAATCTTGTCCAATGATCAATGATTTTATCAGCTATGGATGTAGCATCAAAATGATGCAGTTTTACAAATCCAAGGAATTCTTCATGAATAACAGTTTCTGTGCTGCTAGAATTCACAAAACGAACTCCTATGGAAATTTGTTCTTTTCCAGATATGTCAGCACTCTCATCTCCAATGATTGAAAATTCAATGGATTTATTGGCCATTGCAACCATTTCTTCTCTTATGGCTTCTTCAGTCAAATTGATTAGCTCATGTTCTATGCTCACAGATGTGTATCTTGCATTGGCTGGTAAAGTTTCCAAATGATTTTTGAGTACTTCATTTCCACCTTTAATCATGAAATCGTAGAGGCTTTGCACATTTGAACTTGCACTTGTTTTACCTCTAAGTGCTATGTCAGTTGCGCCACAGAACAAAATACTTGATAAAATCGGATCCAATTTTTCCTATTTTCTTCTACTTGGTGCTTTAGGGCATTGTCCATTAGACAAACAATGTTCAATTCTGGCTTTTCCCTTAATTGTAAGAACTTTGCAGCCCAAACCAGTGCATTTTTATGCCACGCGATTGATGACTTTTGACACTTTCATGAAAATATTTGTATTTTGTAAAAAAGCCCTGTGATGAATGCACCTTGAAAACCATGATTTATTGATTGGGGAAAAAGTATGCAAAATTTGCAAACTACTCCTTTTAAACGAACTGAATAACTCAGCCAGGGTGAGTACTGACTTAACCAACAACTTAAACAACTGACTTAAACAACACTTTCCTTTTGAATCTTTTTTAAAATCATAGCTTTCTGTTGGTGTTTTTGTATCGACTGTCAAGAGATTGAATTTGAGATAATTGTTAATATTAGTTGATAAATTAATGTATTCACCAAGTCTTGTTTCATTTGTATTTGGGTAAATATTTGTCTTTATTAGAGATTGATCCTGCAAGTTGTCCTCAATTTTGATTGAATTGTCTTCAATTTTACTTTTCTTACAAACAGGCAAGTCTAATTCTGTCGTTGTGTCTTCAGTTTGTTGCCTTTTTTAATGCTTTCGTATATCCATTTCTAAAAAGGCAAGAAACAAAATTATAATTATGTTTTGATTTGACAATATAACAAAAATAAAAAACAGACGGTATTTTTCAAAAAGCAAAATTGATTCAAAAATTCCATTAACCACTTAATGTACACATTTATTTTGAATTTTGTGTCAAAAACGTATCTCAAAAACTTGTTTTTATACGAATATTAGAACTCCTAAGTAAATATGTAAAATGTTTGCCCGTCTACGGCACGAGCATGTAAAATACACCTAACCGCGAAATATAACATTATCTATAATCTAAAAAAAAATCAATAAATATATATTATAGGAACACACAAACTTACCTGTGTGTAGAAATTTAATGCCGCGAAATTTAACATATTTATTATAGGAATCTAAAAAGTGAGAGAAAATAATTAAGCATACAAGCACAGCACACATAATGAAAAATACATACAAAATTAAGTAAAGTGTTTTTCATGCGAAATTCAGATTGATTAACATATAATTAACATATCAATATTTTTAAATTATTTAAAAAATTATGTACAAAAAAACTTTTGAATCAGATTCCGACTGCTCTACGTTGAGCTTTAGGGAAAAAGAAGTAAATACATCGTAAGATTTAATTATAAAATAATTTAGAATATAAAATTTCTTTAGATTTACAGATATTGAAGAAGATCCTTCGACATCTTTGAATTTGCAGGAAAAAAATCGCAAATCGTAAATTTTAATAAATTATTTTAACAAATTAATATTTTCATAGAATTACAGAAATAGACGAAATTCGAAAGAAGATTACAAAAACTTAAAAAATATTTTATCCATTCTTTACTAAATGTCTTAAAAAAATAAATGTTTAGTGATTACTTTACTTATTTATAATTATAAAAATATCTAACTTACATTTTTACGAAATAAATCCAAATAAATCCAAATAAAATACCATAAAATTCCTAAAAAAAACACCTGAAATTTAATTATCAATGTTATATATTATCAATATTATAAATGCTGACTAACAGTAATATTTAAGAACTTGAATAATGATT